>VWYK01052753.1:0-41658 GCA_013399775.1 Semnornis frantzii
CATTGCTTCTGGACCTGGAGGAGATCCTTGAACATTGACTTTTCTGGGCCCCCCTTCTTTCCAGGGTTGTTTTTCCCATGGCACCCTGCCAAGGAGGAACCTGAAAAGGTTGAAGTTCACTCTTCTGAAGTCCAGAGCAGTGGTTTTGCTATGCACCCTCCTTGATGCCCTGAGGATCTTAAACTCTACTGTTTCGTGGTCACTGCAGCCAAGGCAACCCTTCANGCAGCCAAGGCAACCCTTCACGTTTACTTCACTCACCAGCTCCTCCTTGTTGGTGAGGACTAGATCCAGCATAGCACCTTTTCTTGTGGGTTCCTCTACCACTTGCACCATCAGTGCACTCCAGGAACCTCCTGAAATTGCCAGTACTCTACTGTGTTGTCCTTTCCAACAGATGTCAGGGTGGTTGAAGTCCTCCCCCATGAGGACCAGGACCTGTGAGTGTGAAGCTTCTCCTATTAGTAAAGGGCCTCATCTGCCTTCCTGATCAGGAGGTCTGTAGCAAACTCCTACTGTGATGTCACCTTCCCGTGCCTTCCCTTTAACCTTTACCCATAAGCTCATTGTTTTTTCATTGCACATCCCCAGGTGGAGCTCCATGGGCTCTAGTCTGATGTAGACGGCAACACCCCTTCCCCTTCTCCCCTGCCTGTCCTTCCTGAAGAGTCTATCACCATCTATCCCTATGCTCCAATCATGACATCCATCCCACCATGTCTCAGGGATGCCAGTGACTTCTTAACCCTGTAATCGTGCAGTCCAGTTAGGAAGCTGAAGGCAGAATTGGAGTTCTGCAAATCAAAGCTTGACTGCAGACTGATTTGAGCAGTGGCTCACTGACCAGTCATCCTATAAAAATGTATTTGTGCCTCAGTTTACTGCACTGTAAAAATGCTATGAAAATTGCAGAAGCTGAAGCACTACTCTCGGAATGTACTGAAATGCTTTCTAATTCAGGTGATTATTGCTGAGTGTCATTTTGACTACAGTTGCCTGAGAAATAAACAAATTGGCCTTTGGAAAGCTACCATTCCCAGCAGCCATGCACTCAGAAAGTTCCTGTTTCTCCACTCCACCACCTCAGTTTGCTTGTAAGGCACTTATTGGTTGCTTTCCTTAAGGTGGAAAATGTGAAGCATAAAAAAAGCACAAAGTGAAAAATCTTTGCTAGTGGGTGCTAAGAGAAGCGAAATTGTCAGGAACTGTTTTTAGGAAGCACTTCCTCCATCAAAAAAAATCTGTGTCCTCTCTTTATTGGGGGAGGTTGAAAGCAAGGAGTCTGGGAGTGAGGGACAGGGGCCACGGGGTAGGTTCTATCTGAATGTTAACAGTTAAATGTCAGCTTTGGGTTGTGGGTTTTTTGGTTTGTTTGTTTTTTTCTGACCTGCTAGGAGCTATGTACCATGGTGATACATAAACAAGAAGTGACCAATTATTCATATGAAAAGAGGTTTCATGAATCACAGGAAAGTTGTAAATTATGTGGAAAAGCACATTTCACACTCTTTTTAGGATATCATTATGACAGCATGGAATAACTACGATAACTATGCATATTATTTTTGATAAGGCTTGGGGGAGGTGGGAGATTAGGTTCTGATAATACTGGAATCATTTTCAGCAAAATCTTCTCCTTTTCAGAAAGTGAAAACGTCTGCTTTAGCTGCTTGCTGCAATAAGACTCATTGAAGTGTGTGCCAAGTGTTTAAACTAAACCCTGGCAGAACTGGCAAACCTGCAAGAAGGTCAAGCCCTGGAGCATGTTGTTTGTCAGCAGAAGCTGTAGCAGAACACCAAGGGGACAACGGGTGCAGTGCCACCAGGCAGATGAAGGTGAAACATGTCCTTGGGCAGTGCAGCATCTCTGCCCCCAGGAGTGGTGCACAGTAAGGGAGAATTCTTTCCAAGTGCAGAGAAGTCTCCCGCTGATAGAGAACTTGCTTTGCATGGGTTGTTGCTTCCTTGAGGGACTTGAATTCCAGCCTCCTGCGCTGAAAGTCCTCTGGCATAAACACCCTGCCACACTGCTGGCCTGATCTTGCAATTTACTCTACCTGAGGACTACTGTACTAAGGTAGGGTCCCTTTGACTGCATTGTTTCTAAGATGATGCATATCATAGAATCATAGAATGTCCACAATCCCAGAGGCTTAAGTAAGAAGCTAGTACTGGCCAATGCTTTTCAGGCAGCAAGGATTTTTTTTTTTTCCTTCATCTTTTAATGAAACTGCAACACTCCCAATCCATATGTGCTTTCAGTGCCCAGGGCTACTTGGCTGTATGATATGCTACAGAAACCCATCAGCTGTGTCATTCCATGTATATGTCCACCTGGATGGAACAGTGGACTTCACCTAGTGACCATCTTCACCATCTTCAGCAAGGTCAGAGCTGCTTGGTTCTCAGGCATGTTGCTGGTTTAGTGTTGTGTTAGCCATGGAGATTGCTGTTCCTATCTGAAACACTGCTCCAGAATGCAGAGTCTGAGAAGCATGACTTGTCTGCTTGCTTGGAAAGCCAGGTGGCAAATCTGACATAAGAGTTCATGGTTCTGGAAGTGTCACCTCATGGCAAGAGCTTTAGGAGTATTTTTTCTGTTAGCACCTAGAATCACAGAATCACTAAGACTGGAAAAAACACCAGCCTCACCCTAACCTCCTTTCAGAGAGCAATGAGATCTCCCCATAGCCTTCTCTTCTCCAGACTGAACAACTCCAGCTCCCTCAGTCTCTCCTCATCTGATGCCTTGCAAACCCCTCCCCAACCTCACTGCTCTTCTCTGGACACCCCCCAGTCCCTCAATGTCTTTCCTGTCCCATGGCACACAGAACTGACCTCAGTGCTCAAGCTGTGGCCTCACCAGGGCTGAGAACGGGGGCAGCATCACTGCCCTACTTCTGCTGGACAGTACTGGGTTTGGTACAGGCCAGGATGCCCTTGACTTTCTTGGCTATCTGGGCACTCTGCTGCCTCATGTTCAGCCACCCACCAGCACCCCCAGATCCTTTTCCACCGGGCTGCTTTCCATCCATACTGCCCCAAGCCTGTGACATTGCTTGGGGTAGTTGTGACCCAAGTGTAGGACCCAGCACCTCATCTTGTTAAACCTCAACCCATGGATTTAACCGTAGATGGTATCCATAAGGGTGAGGTCAGAAGGGACACAGAATATGCAGGACTTGAGTCCCATTACTTGCCACCGGGTGGTAAGGAGAAAAGGAATTACTTGTCCTAAATCAGTGTCAGGACTACAGGGCACACAGTTTCTGGATCTGGGAGCCCCTCCCAGTGGAAAGCTCATGTGCAGAGATGAGGATGCAGAGAGCAGAATCAGGAAGTGGCCACAATACAGGGCTCCTGCTTGCAGCCTACCTGTGGAGGTTGCCCTTCTGTCTTGCTCTTTGTGCATTGGGTGGCCAGCCAGGGCTTTCAGCAGCAGGGATAAAGTTCCTCCTGTCAAAGGAAATTAATTTAGAGTCCTTGTGAATTCTGTTGTATAGTGGCTTTGCCCAGGACAAAATGATTGCACAGGGTACCAGTGATTAGACTGAAGTATCAGTCCTGTGACATGACCTCCTTTGAACTCAGAGTGGGTGATGAGGAGAGGAGCAGCTAGATTAGCAGCTGGAATCCTCCCCCCTTCAGTATAAAGCCACTTCTCACATCAGTGGTGCTGACCCTTATGCCACGGCACATGAAGAACAGCCAAGATGCCCACCAGTCCCCGCTTTTTGTTCCTTATCACCATTCATCAGGTGCCATGTCACATTTAATGTTTTCAATCTGCTTTTGGCCAGTACAGTCTGGTACTGCTCAGCAGCAGAGACCTGTTGATTCTGGACTGCTAACTACTACTGGCTGGCACACCAAGATGCAGGGTGACTTAACTGTGGTGGAAGACAGACAGAATTGTTTCCAAGGTACACCTAAGGAGGCCCTCAGTAAAGCAAACATTGATTTTGGAGAAGGGCTTTTTTTTTTTTTTTTTTTTTAAAACCTACCTGCTGCCAGCAGACTGTAAATAGGATCCCTATATTTTTCCTTGTTGATACTAACCCACGTTGGAGCTCATCAGCAGCCTTGATGCCAGTAGAAGTTGCTGAGCACTGCTAGAAGCCTCATACACCTTGGAGCAGATCAAACCTATATCAGCTGTCACAGCCCAGTTACAAGGAGTGAAGGCACTGCAGGCAGCACTGCAGCCCATGGGTGGCCTGTGACTGCTGGTTCACTGGGTTCATCTCGCCTTCGTGGACTGCGTCCCACTTTAATAAATCACATAGGTATGAGTTTCTTCCTGGAGCAACTTGTTTGCTTTATTTATTTGGAAAATTTCAGTCACTGCCCTCACCACAGCTTCTTTCTCTGCTCTGAACTTGCCATGGCCGAACTCACTCAGGAATGCTCAGCACCAGCAGCGAGTGATTTCCCCTCATGGTTTCTGAACACTTAATAATAGCTGTGCTGCTAGGGCATGCTGAGAGCATTTCCAGACCAACTCAGGGTATCTCGGATCTGACCCACTTCTCTAGAGACTGAACCCTGATGATTTGAGGCAATGAAATGCCCTGCACATCCTGTCCCGTTCCCCTCCACCCCAACTTCAAGATCAGTTAAACATTTAGAACAGAAAACAATCTATTTTTAGTACAATCACACAGGCACTCCGGGTATTTATATTTAAATTAAAACCAGCTTGTAGGCCTTCAGCTAATCCAAAACACTCGTGTTGTTTAAGGAGGGAGGAAAAGAAGAAAAAGGGGGAAAAAAAGAAGAAAAGAAAAGGTTTAAAATAGCTACACAATAAAATAATTGCTGCGAACCTGACATCACACAGAGAGAGGAAACCCTAGCAGCTACTCAGGAGAGGCGATGGGAAAAGCTGTGCTGTGCATTGCTGCAGCCATGGCTGGCAGTAGTTACCTGTGGGCTGTAGTGGCAAGGCAATAGTTAAAACCTTGCATGGGCTGAGTCAAAGGCCCAGTGGTGCCTGTTTGGAACATTTTCCTTTGAGTCACTTGGTTTTAAATGTAATAAATGCCTGGTCAAGCTGTTGTTAGAGCCTCTGGAGTTGTTGCCTGGAATATTATTCCAAAGTGTTTACTGCACAGAGGTGTCTTCTGAGCGGTGCCTCTTACTCATATTTGTCACTTCTTTAGGAAGGGTGGATTGAACTTGTGCTATGTTTTTGCTCACATCTCACAGATACACAGACAAGCAGGGCTTCCTTCAGGCACCCTGCTGCTGCATTTGCATCCAAGGTGAATTCAGGGCCAGATGTAAAAGTGACTGAAGTGAGCAGAAAGACAAATTCAAATCAAGTATATTCACAGTAAATGAATTCGAAAATTTCAGTATAGCCAAGGAGTCTGTGAATAAAGATTTACTGCTTGTCCTGACTGGTCAACAGAAGAGGTCCATGGGAGGTCTAGGTCTATTGCGGAAGATTTGTTGTGGCAGTTCAGTGAGGTAAAAGCCTTGGCAGAACAGTCTCTGGCATTCCCCAGACCCCAGCTTCCCAAGGTGTGAATGTGTTTTAGTGTAGTGTCAGGAAGGTTTGGTGTGTGTCCGAGGCAAAGGAGGCTCTCTGTGATTTATCATTTGCTAAATCTTTACACATCCATCCTCTGTGCTTCTTAAACAGCCAGCGTACTCCTGCCACGAACCCTGAGAGTGAAGGGCAGCTGGAAGGGACATGGGGATGATGTATTAGACCTGAACCTTCAGAGTGCATGCACTGCCAAGTCCTTTTGGTAGATGGTGGTGAGCTGTGGCTTGTACTGCTGCACAGTGCCTGTTTGAACAGAGGAAGCGCTCCAGCAGCATGGAAGGCATCAAGACCTGGGACAGTCTTTGACATACACAGAGGTAGGTATACTCCTGAGTTGACTGGTAGCTTTTGAGGCTCAGACTCTTTCTGTGAAAGCAAACATACATGCCTCACTGCCTGCTGGACAGGCTCTAGGATTGAATACATGACTGTTGTAGTCTTCCCAGACCTTCATTACTTCTGCCTTCAGAGTGAGGTTGGATTTGTGATCTCCTCTTCAATGTATGGAGTTGTGTTTGTAGCTGTTTTGATTTAGTTGTCTGCAGAGGTGTACAGGGGACTCTGAGGGAACACGCTGCCCTGGTGTCCCTCATGCTACTCAATCTTCTGATGGCTTAGAGAAGCTCTTCAGTTCATTGCTGAAAAGACAACCATTGTGCAAGAAGTGAAGTAGAATATCATCTGAGCTTTACTGCTAAAGGCAGGTGCTGACTCTGAGCGATGATACTGCAAGGATTTTGTCCAGATGATTTGTTGTACCTGCAGAGAGGCTACGCAGTAAGCCCTCTGTCCTCACCACAGCATCCCACGATATCTCTTCTGGTTCAACTCATTTGGATCATAGAATCAGTCAGGGTTGGAAGGGACCACAAGGATCATCTAGTTCCAACCCCCATGCCATGGGCAGGGACACCCTACCCTAGATCAATCTGTCTAGACCCTCATCCAATCTGGCCTTAAACACCTCCAGGGATGAGGCCTCAACCACCTCCCTGGGCAGCCCATTCCAGGGTCTCACCACTCTCATGGTGAAGAACTTCCTCCTCACGTCCAGTCTGAATCTACCCATCTCCAGCTTTGCTCCATTCCCCCTAGTCCTGTCACTACCTGATATCCTAAGAAGTCCCTCCCCCGCTTTTTTTAGGCCTCCTTCAGATACTGGAAGGCCACAATAAGGTCACCTTGGAACCTCCTCTTCTGCAGACTGAACAGCCCCGACTCTTTCAGTCTGTCCTCATAGGAGAGGTACTCCAGCCCTCTGATCATCCTCGTGGCCCTTCTCTAGACATGCTCCAGCATGTCCACATCTCTCTTGTAACAGGGGCTCCAGAACTGGATGCAGTACTCCAGGTGAGGTCTCACCAGAGTGGAGTAGAGGGGGAGAATCACCTCCCTTGACCTGCTGGCCACACTTCTGATGCAGCCCAGGATCTGGTTGCCTTTCTGGGCTACGAGTGCCCAGGTGGCCAACAAATAGTTTGTCCATTCACTTGCTGCCAGAGCAGTTTTCACTGGGAGGTTGTTTCAGTTTGTTAAGTATTTAGAATCAACTCAATCATTCTTTTTGAAGAAGCTCTTGTTTGTGCTTGATACCAGGAATTGTGGTTGATGAACTCTCCTTGTCAGGTAGTAAAATATTGGGGAAAAGAATGTTCCCTTTCCCATTAAAAATGTTGTGGATTGCTCTGAGGGTCTTTTTCCTTGTGTCACTGGAAAATGCTATCTCTATGCATTTGGCTAGGATTTCAGTTTGCTGGCTTAGACAACTGGAAGCACTGTGTTAAGCTTCGCAAGTGTAGCAGATTTCAGTGTCGCACCTAGCCTGGTCTGTCACAGTTACATCAGCTTGGTGGGGGCTATCAGCTGGTTCAGCTGGAAAATGCTCTCATGCTGCCTCATAAGGCCTGTCAGAGTTATGAGCTGCCTGTCTTACAGAGGATCATGAGTTAGTGTTGGGTTACACAGGAACTCTGGAGAGTAAAGAGAAGGTCCTCAGGTGAAATGATCCTGGAAAACATCAGTGGGAAAATGCTGTCCTGCTGTCTGCTCTGAGAGTAATAGGGTGCTGCAGTCTTTCCAGGAAGGGGAGATGCGAGTTCCCTGGCAGTATCCCAGGGTCACACCTGAGGTCATGCTTGCGGCACAGAACTACAATCTGTCCCTGTTACTTAGCCTCTGGGCATAAAGGTGGGAATTTTAGAGAAGTGTGATACTGAGTGAAGGGCTTGTGTGAAGCCTGTGCTGTGGCAAGGGCTGTCACTGCAGATAAAGCACCCTGAAAGCCTGAAAAATCCACACCTGAACTAGAACAGTTTGCTTAGGAGGAGTGGGGTGCTGAGGGAGTGCTTAGAGGGCGACTGCTTCCCATCTCTTAATCAGTGTCCTCCTGGCTACCCCTCTCCCATACACACTCATTTGTAAGTGAAACAGCCAGCAAACAACAGAGAGCAAGTGTGCTGACAGGCCTGCCTGAGAGTAAACTGTCTAGTAACTGACAAGAGGCAGTTGTGAGCTCATCTGGACATATCTGGGCACATGAAACCTGTTGTTAAAATGGTGTTTAAACCAGTGCCATTGAAATGGTAGCTGTCAGGAGGACACACATGAGTTTTGAGTAAAACCTGATTTTCAGCATGAAGAACCTGGAGCTGTTTTGACGTATTTATGTTGTGTAATGGAATTCTTAAACAGGAAGTGAGAAGTCAACTTTTGCTCTTTAAGACCTCTATTTATGTTTACATGTCCAGACAAAAATTCAAACTGTGGTAATGCCCTGCTCCTCTTTTCCTTCCCAGAGTTTTGTCCTATGTCTCTGTTATTTCCCTTCCAGTTAATCTGATGACTGAAGTCAATCTCCTCATTGTCCTTTCTTGTGTAAAGGCAACAGCAGAATTGTAAACTGCAGATTTATCAATGAGACGTCTGAAACTCCTAAGAGCCACCAGCAGTCAGGATGGGAAAATTAATCCTGCCCACACTGCAGGATTACTTTCCATCTTTTGTGTCCTGAGGGGAAAATGTCAGAAGGTACGGAAGCACAAATCTGACTTTCTAGGAGAATATGCAGTGGAGGTAACCCCCAACTGCATATTGGGGGTTGGCTGAGCTGTACTTAAGGCTAAGCTTGGGTTGTTAAAGTGGGAAGAAGGTGTATCTTTTTTGTCCTTACATCCCCTCAGCTACAACTGGTTCTTGTTTGGAAGTAGGAATGAGTTTAGTGGACATTTACAGCAGCTTAAGTAAATACTTTGCTAAATTATTTGGGCCTAAGTGCCATTTTGAACTGTTGTCTTTGCTGAGAATAATCAGATGGCAAAGCACTTCTAACACTTTGCTTCTAGTCATCCGCTGCTCTCTGCAGATGACTGCGCCTCGGTGGCTGTTTCAATAGATACTTTACCAATGCCTTTGTTTGGGAAGTTCTTGGCTTTCCTTACAGTAGCTCTGTTCCTCTTGTCCCATGGTGGGGAAAAGTGAAATGAGACCGCTCTGGTTTGTTACTTAGAAAATGGTTTGGGGTCTGATCTGGAGTTTGAACTCCAGAGCAAAAAATACTTTCTGAATTTTCATATTCAGCTGTATCTCAGAAATACCCCCATCATTCACTCATTATATTTGCATTGTTGTCCCTGGATTTTAAGATGAGAATCTAAAGAATGACCTCATGTCTAGAGACAAACTCAGATCTCTCTGACTAATGATTCCCTAATCGTGGGCAGCTGTTGGTTCAAAGGGCCATAGGAAGTACATTAAACCTCCTTGCCCTTTTGCTGTAGAAAGCAGGGAAATAAGAAGAGCTGGCAGTTGTCCAGAAGTCTCAGCAAGAGATAAAATGGTTGAGGCAGTTGCATGGGCAAGGGAGGAAACCACTGCTGGAAGCAGAGAGAAAAAGCAGAGGCGTTGGTGAAAACCCCATTTCCCTTGAGAGCACAGGTTAGAGAACATGGAGAGAGCAACTTCTGATCATCTCAGTGTGAAAAGAAACAAGGAGAATTCAAGATGTGACACAACCCCCACTTGCAGGAGACACTTTAATAAATTGGATTCTGAGAACCTTTGCTGCAGTGCAGAGATTTTTATCCAGGTAAAAAATAAATTCCATTGGCCAAACAAATGTAGAAGTGCCAACATGCCAGGCTGAGGCTGTGTGATGGGCTGGTGCCTCGAAGCTGCCGGCTCTGCAGAAACCTCTTCTCAGCTGCAGCTGCCATCTGAAGTTTTCAGTGACAAACACAATTGTGAGGTTATGAAACAGTTTCTGAAGGCATTCCCTGGATCACTGCATCTCTTTTCCTAGGTTTTGTTCAGAATTTATCACTCTTGTATGCTGTCTGGGATAGGACTTTTAAAATCTCATAGCTGCTTTGGAGCATTTTTTGTGGAGAGTGGCTTCTGCTGGGTTTTTTTGAAAGAAGGAGTTCTTGTTGATGTAGAATCACCAATTTATCCGCAGCAATAGTGAAGGGAGTATGAAGTTAGTATATTTTTTCTTTTCCACATGGCATTCAAGTCTTTGTTTGGCCCAATGACATCATGCTGTTGCTGAAGGGACTGGGAACTGCCCAAAGCCACCAGCAGTGTGTGGACATCCAGTCAGCACTGCACATACTTTCTCAGAAATGAATGTGGGGTGGACTTTGGCAGGTAGATTTCAAACCCTTCTTTCCATTTTGCCTGAGAGAGACTGAGAAATGGCATGCCACTGTTTGCTCACTCCTGTGGTAAATGGCTTCCTGATGTCCATTTGGAAATTTCACATTCCAGCTAGTGCCTATTTCCCTCATCACCATACAGCTTCAAGGGAAGTGTCTCTGTCTTAATCCAAAACCTGTAATCAGATTGTTGCAGACAACAATATCTCCTCCCCACTTTTTCTTCTCCACATTGGAGAAGTTCTCTCAGTTTCTCCTGGTATGCCATGTGCTTCAGCCCTGATGCCAGCTTCGTGAGCTTCTTTGTCAATGAGGATCCTCAAAGAGAGGGAAAGGGTTTCTCTGGGCCTGCTGGTTGTGTTCCTTCCAATGAAGCCCAGGATGTGCTGGCTTTCTTTGCCCCAAAGACACAGTGCTCTTTCACCTTCAGCAGGCTGTCTGCTTTGAGACCCAGGTGCTTTTCTGCACAGCTGGTTCATAACAGTCAGCCATCATTCTGCATTACTGCACGAAGCTGTTCCATCCAACATGCAAGACCTTGTGCTTGTTCTTGCTGAACTTCATCACTTTCATGTCAGCCCATCTCTTCAGCCTGTCCCTGCTGTTCCAGTCTCTCCTACCCTCCAGGATATGGACTGCTCCTCCCAACCTGGTGCAGTCTGCAAGCTTGCTGAGAGCACAGTGCACCCTATCACCCAGGCCATTGCTGAAGACACTGAACATGGTCCCAACACTGATCTCTGAGGGATGACCCTAGTTACTGACTATCAGCTGGGCTTTGCAGCACTGACAGTTCTTTGAGCCTGACAGTTTTCACTCCACTGATCCAGCCCATTTGGATTTCTCATAAGTGATGATGATTAGGAGACTACAGGACAATGTGTCAAAAGTCTTATGAAAATCAAGGCATTCAGCATCTCTTTCCCTCCACTTGTCCACCATATCAGGCACCTCATCATAAAAGGCAATGAAAGCTGGGCAGGCATCATCATCCTTTGGTAAATACATTCTTGTTCTCTCTAGTCAGCCTCTCATTCTTCACATTTAGAAGTGGCTTCTAAGAGCATTTGCTCCATGACCTTTCCAAGTACTGAGGTTATGATGCCCATATCTTCCTTGGATACTTATTCTTTTTGGGGTTGGTACAACATCTGCCTTATTCCAGGTATTAGGAATCTTCTCCACTTGACTTAACCTTTCAAAGGTTAGAAATTGGCCCCTCAGTGACATCAGACAGCTTCTTTAGCCCATCCTCTGATCTGATGGGCTTGCACGTGTCCACTTGGGTGAAGTGATCCCCAGCTTGTTTTCCTTTGGACATTGTTTCATGTCTCTGGACTGTATTGGAGGCTCAGAAACCTGATGAGAGGCCTAAGGACAAGTCTTACATGTGAAACGTAAACTACAGAGTGCTTGGGTCTTCACTGTAGCTTGTCACTAGGCCCCTTAACTGCCTGAGCAATGGATCCACAGTGTCTTTGACCTTACTTCCACCAATGCACACAGAGAAACTGCTAGTTTTTACCTGACTTGCTAGTTTCAGCTGCGGCTGAGCCTTGGTTTTGGCCCGACTGCATTTCTGCATACCCCGTGGACACGGCATGAACAAGCTTACCAGTCTGTCATTCATGAGTGACAGGTTTTGCTGCGTTCATTACCAGTGCTATCCAGCCACACCAACTGCCCAGAAACAAAAGGAAAAAAGCCTGGTTCAGCTGATTCAGGCTTGCTTAAATGACACCCCGTTTACAAATGTAAATTAGCTTTATTGGCTTTGGTCTCATCTGTTCCACCTCCAAGAGCTGAATCTACTCATCAGTGAAGTCACAGTGGCAGCGTTTCTCTGTATGGCTGAAATAATGTACAGATCCTGACTGGTACTGTCGGAGTGCTCCAGTCTCCGTGAGATGCTGTGAACAGTATGGCTTTACTGGTCTGGCCCCTGAACTGCCCACGTCAATCCTGAAGTGGGCCTGAAGAAGCTGAGCATCTTTAACAGAATCCATCTGGTTGCTCGCAGTCCATAATCCAGCATCCTTTACAGTCTGGCTCTGAGTCATTCAAACCAAGAAGTTCTCCCCGTTGTGGTAGAAGTCCTGTTTTGAACCAGCTCAGTGTGGTTATAGCAAGGGAGAGGGGTTGTCAGAGAGGGGGAGCTACTTGACAAGAGAAGGAACTGGCTTGGAGGAGCAGATGAAAAGGATATTACGATGTGTCAGTAAGGCAAAGGAGACCCCAGGCAGCTCTGATTTAGGCTCAGCTGTTAATCAAAACTTCTGGAGGGAATCCAAGCTTCCAAAGCTTGAACAGAGGTAAAAAAGGCTGTTTCATATTAGACAGGCACATAAAGCTCTGCTTAGGGGGAAATCCAACTGGAAAAGGGCTTTTTTCCCTCTACAGCCTTGTGCTGGAGCAGTAGGAGACAAGAGTCTCAGACATTCTTCTGGAGCCTACAAGTGACCCTGCCGTCTGAGTGCAGAGACAGGAGTGCCTGCTCTCCTTGGGACCCCTTGCCATGACAGGCACTTTTTGTTAGTCCTGCTCAGGCTGGTTGTCACTTCAGACCCCCTCCCCAGCAGCTGGTGTCTCTGAGCAGGAAGAACCAAGGTCTACTGGTGAGTCAATGCACCTGACCCCCACGGAAGGGCTGGGGTGGTTTGCCTCCCATAAACATTGCTTGTCTTCTGGGGCTTTTGACTCTGCACTCCAGCAGCTCTGCGAATAGGAAATCACCACTTCTATCCACAAAAGCCTGGCCACACATGCTCACAGCAGGAATGCTATAGGCCTTGTCTCTCAGGGAAGCAGCAAATGCTACCTCCTTACATATCAGCAGTGGTGAAAGGAAAAAGGAAGGAGACTGAACTACTTGGACAAGTCTGGGCTGAATCCTACAGACTGAAAGTGCCCATTTAAGTATCAGATGTCCACTTGGAAAAGAAGGTGGGAGGCTGAGGATGTTGTCCGTATCAGGGGGGAAAAGGGAAAAGGGAAAAGGGAAAAGGGAAGGAGACATGATGAGAGAGTTTCCCCAGCCCAAAAACTGGGGTAGTTAAGTCTGAGAAGAACTGATAGATAGTTTTAAGGCAAGTTTAAAGCTTGGAGCCAGAAGAATCCCTGTAGAACCCTTTCCTTTATTGATGCTGTGATCTGGATGCTGGGAGCTTTTCAGTGAAGGAAGGCTGTCTTATTTTGTTGATCTAGTGGTGCTCCCAAGTCTTGAGAGGGAAATGGCTTACAGGTTGGAAAATGGGATTGCTATCTTGAAATCATGACCAGCCCCCAAATATTTGGTCCTTAAGTTTCCATTCATGGTCTGTAAGACAGCACTCGGGCCACAGCAAAAAAGAAAGATCTGAAGTGTGGCTTACCACAAACACTCCTTGAAATCCCAGCTAGCAGTCTGGCACTTTTTCTAGTTCACTTATGTCTCCAAGCCACTCATCTATCTGCTGATCATGTTAGGCATGAGCACCATCCAGAACTCTCTCCATCTGGATTCTTACATATGATTTTTAGAAAGGTTCCAACACAGACTCTGCTTCTTTTCTGTATTTTTGTTTCTGCTTTGTTATTTTTTCCATGTCCAGATTCAGAGTTTAGATGTTACTGTGGTTGCCTTTCTCAAAATGACACTCTCGTAATGAATCTCTACAGCGCCTCAG
This sequence comes from Semnornis frantzii, assembly GCA_013399775.1. Classification (NCBI taxonomy): domain Eukaryota; kingdom Metazoa; phylum Chordata; class Aves; order Piciformes; family Ramphastidae; genus Semnornis; species Semnornis frantzii. The sequence goes on from VWYK01052753.1 coordinate 13,872, forward strand.
CAGTGCCTGGATTAGGGCACACCAAGACCTCAGGCTTAAAATATTTACACGCAAAACTGCCTGCAGTTAAGGAGGCAGCACCACAATCCCTCACCTCCTCTTCATGCAGGGCCTTGCACAATGTGCCAAGCCAGAATTCAATTAGCTGCTTTAAGACTTAGATTTTCCCATGTTTTCTGTTGCTGAAAGGTCGTGATGTTTTTTAAAGGTCTCTGCTGTTCCTGGGCTAGTTTCTTTTGCAGCAACTTGTAGGGAAGTCATAGTGTAATGTTTATGGTGACATCTCTTCCGTGCTGCGGAAGGAATCTGAATGTCATGAGTTCCACCTTATGGCTGGAGAGATGGTCTTGAGCTGGAACATTTCGATCACACAACCCCAAACTAGGTGGAATCTGAATCCCCAATTGAACTTAATATTTTAGGAGCCAAAACTCTGTTTTCATCCCCCATCTTCCAGTCTTTGAAGAAGTTTAGATCTGGGATTCTCTGGCTCAGATGCTGTCTAATGGCAGCTTCAATGCCAGAACAAATGGCAGGGAAAAAGCAAGAAACATGGAAAGAAATAGAGCCCCTAGATGGAAAAAGTGGTAATAAGATCTATGGAATAACAATGGGCAATGAAGAAGGTATTTTTCTATCTGCAGCTCTGAGTGGCACAGCTTTTAAGACCTCACCATGCCATTTTTTAGTCTCAGAAAAGCAACTGTGAGTTAAGGAAGGGCTGCAACATCTCCCCTTAACAAAACCACAGCATGGGTACATTAAACAGCAGGCCTAAGGTCACACTGAGAGATTGTGGCAGGGGAGAGACTCTACCAGTCTCTACACAAATGTCTGAATGATGACACCAACTCTTGTGGCTTTTCAGATGAGAGGCCCAATGCTCACCTCAAGAGGGTAGGTTTTTTTTTTAGAGAAATGGACTTTGTGAGACCAAACACATGACAGAATCGTGACCCTACAGTCACACTCTTCTGGATACTTCTCCACATCTCTCCTTGCACAGTCTTACATTACAGTCCATGGTCAAATTTTTTACTAAACCATGACTCCAGAAAGTGAATTACTGGAAGGACTCGCATTAGATTATAACACTATTAAGAAAGAACTCTTTACTGCTCAAACAGAAAACAGGAAGACCTTTCTCCTCAGCATTGGGAATACCCAGCAGCCCTGGGAGCTATTTCAGTCCAAAATGAAGAACTGTAGCATGCTTTACTGAGAGCGAAAATACTTAGAATACTTCTGGTGACATCAGGTAGTTAAAGGTTGACTTCTACACCTTTATGACTGAAATGTTGTAATCTTAATACTTTGTTCTTTTTAATTTTGTCTCTTTTGGTAGCTGCTTATCCTCAGTAACACACTGTGACTCCAGGCTTCCCAAGAGAGTGTGCTGTATTAAACTGCAAAAAGTTTTATTTCAGACCAGTGGATGTCCTCGTGGCCCTGTATCCTGTGAACAAAGCAGCATTATTGTTGCCCTTTCAGCTTTTGCCAGTGTGCACCTATGTCTACCCTCTCTTTACAGATGTTCTCTCTAGACTAATTTCTCTCACAGGTCACCCAGAAGATGGGCCTGGATCCTTCATCTCCCTTGGAGCCTTCTGCTCAGAAACACAGACTTTAAAAAGGGATTCTCTGCAAGAGAGAATTCTCTGAGGGAAACATGTCATACTGACATGCACACCTTCCTTGCTTCACTGGGCAACTCCATGGATACAAAGCCCTCTGACCCACAGCCTCCTCTCAGAGGCTGCCGCTTGGAGCCACTTGGAGCTGCACACACACACATGCACACAGAAGAGAGAGCCTGTCACCCAGAAGCAGTTTTTAGGGAGACAAGACAGATCTGTGCTGATCAGGTCAGACAAATGTACTGACAAGAAGGAGTTTAGACAGCAGCAGCCCCTTTTGGCCCCATCAGACCTTTTGTCCTCTTGTCTCCCTGGTTTCCACATTTCCATCTTCCCAAATGACTTTGGTCTCTCCCTTTTTCAGCTTTCATTTCCTCCACTAAACATCCCATAGTAAGTTTTGCCCAATCCAAATATGTTCTTCCCCTTCGTCCTGTAGTGTCTGACATGCCCAGGCTGTGATCCACTCAGACTGTGAGGTGGCCAGGAGAGATTTCCAGGTGATTCATGGTGTCACTGGTAGACCTTGGTGGAGGTGATGCTCCTCTGTTGCAGCCCTTGGAGAGACCAGAGTGAGGGCTCATTTCTCTGACTAGGGTCTTGGGGTGCTTCCATGTGTTGTTGTGTCTCTCTGCTCCTCCTTGTGTGTGGAGGAGAGTCACTGGTGGGATGATGACTCCTGATCCATATCAGGGTATTAGCTAGGTACCCTACCTGCCTTTGTGTGATGGTTTGGGAGTTACCCGCCCCCCCTCCTCCACAAACTCACCAGACTAGACTCAGTCGACTGGAAGTTAAGGAAGCTGTATTTACAGCTTAGCACAATTTACAAGCATGTATCTGTAGAATATACAAGTATTTACAGACTGCCCAGGAGGCTCCCAGACCAAACCTCTTCCCCTCAGAAAATAACCAGATCAACTGCCACATAGCTCATGTGGTAAATATTCAGAGCTCTGAGATGAGACATCAGAAAGACAATAAGGAAGTTAGACGAAAAAGGGTCAGGATTAAAGAGCTAAGGCAAGTGCAACCACACAGACCACCGGAGAGAACAACTGAGGACTAACTGAGAAGTGTGTGAGAAGTGAGTGCCTTATCTATATTTTTGATTTTTGTCTCTGTTCACCATGTCATGGTGATGCAGATGGGGGTGGCGGTTTGGGGCAGCTGCCCCGAAGAAGACCACAGAGACCCCCAAGGCACGGACCTGCCCATCCTAGGGTACTGTACTGTCGTTGTTGTGTTCTACTTGCCAGTACCACAGTTTGCACAGCAGTGCCTGGTGGGCAGCACTCTCTTCTTCTCTCTGCTCCTCTCCTCGGGAGGATTGTGTCCCTGCTTTCCTCGTGGTCCGCGTGGGGCAGACAGCTGCTAACCGGCAGGGAATTTTGAGCCACACCATGAGGGCTGCTGAGGTGAGGAGGGTGGTTTTGGACTACTCTCAGGCCTGTTGAGGTTGGATGGGGTGGAGGATTCTGGAAGATTTTGGTCTGGTAAGCTTGGCCTAGTTTGTGAATGTATTCGTTCTACCTGAATGCCTTCTGCACATAGGTAAGTAGAATCTTCCTTTAAACTTCCAACCAGTGTGCAGCATTTTTAGTTTTGCTCTCCAATAGGAGTAAGTATCACAGGGCCACGGGATGTCAGGGGTTGGAAGGGACCCAAAGAGATTGAGTCCAACCTCTCTGCCACAGCAGGACCATACAATCTAGCTCAGGTCACAGAGGAACACATCCAGATGGGCCTTGAGTCTCCAGAGAAGGAGACTCCACAGCCTCTCTGGGGAGCCTGTTCCAGTGCTCTGTGACCCTTCCAGTAAAGAAGTTCCCCCTTGTGTTGAGGTGGAACCTCCTGTGCTACAGCTGATTTCTGCTCATTTCTGTCCTCTGTCATTGGTTAGCTCTTGGCCCTAAAGCAGCACACTGGGACAGACCAAGCTGTGCACAGGGTTTGCACTTTGCTCATTTCCCGAACTGTGCTCCTTCAAGGCGCAAGATACATGTCCAGGTTCTTGTTCCGACTGCACTGAACAGATTTCTTGCAATGAAAACAAGTTTGGATACACACTTTTGTTTTATCCACCCTGAGCCTTTTGCATTACTGGAGTGGTGCAACCCTGTGCTTTACAGAATCACAGAATCACCGAGGCTGGAAAAGACCTCTGAGGTCATCAAGTCCAGCCTATGACCTAACACCACAACATCAGCTAAACCATGTCACCAAGTGCCACATCCAACGTTTTCTTAAGGACCTCCAGGGATGGTGACTCCACCACCTCCCTGGGCAGTCCATTCCAGTGCCTAATCTCCCTTTCCATGAGGAAGTATTTCCTAATATCCAACCTAAACATCCCCTGGCACAGCTTCAGACCATGCCCTCTTCTCCTGTTGCTAGTTGCCTAGGAGAAGAGCCTGACCTCCACCTGACTACAACTTCCTTTTAGGTAGTTGTAGACTGTGATAAGGTCCCTTCTATCTCCCAGAGAAGAGGAACCTTACCTCAGATTCCACTTTCCCAGCATGCTTGCACTGTAGTTTTCTAGTTCCTGGATCATAAAGATTATTGAAAAAGGGATTCATCTTTCATCATGTTCACATTGCAGTGGCTTTCATGCTACTTTAACTTTAATTTTTTCCTTCTCTGTTGTGTTTTTTCTGAAAGATGTAATTCATGTAGGACTCAAGTGACCTTTTCTTAATATTTTTTTTTCTCTGTAAAATATCACACATGTTTCTGGTTTGCTCAGCTCTTTAGAAAAGCAGATGATATATTCTGATGTCCCTGGCATGTTACATCAGGCTGAGCTGTGAGCACAGAGACTCCATTTTGCAAAGCTAGGAGCATTCTCTTTCAGCTCACGTCTGCAAAACACCCCAGATGTGCACGCCTGTGTTTGCCATGCGCTAATGCAGTGGTAGCTGTGCCCTCTGTGAATGCATTAGCAAAGCATTAATGCTTAGCACACATCACTGATGCATCCGTTAACCATCAGAGCTGGCCTCTCGGGTGATTGTGAGTGCTTCCTTGTACAGAACGTTCCTTGCTTGCCTTTGGCGAGGGAGGCCAGCCAGAGGAACTGCCTGTTTATTTGTGAACCAATGTAAGAGCAGACCAGCAGCAGACACTTCCTGCTGCAGGGTAGACCTGACAAAGAGGTCGTCTTTGTTGCATATGGCTAAGGAATCGCATCCCTTGCTGAAGATGAGGGCTATTTTTAGAAGCAGGCTAGAACTCTTCATTCTTGAAATTGTTTTAATTTCCATCTGAAGAGTCAGGCTGCATGGCTAGAGGAAAACAGAAAAATAAAAAGTAGCAGGCTGCAGGGCCAGCGTGAGCCGCAAGCCCCTGTGAAAGAGACCGGATGAAGAGTAACTTCTTGTGGTGCCTTGGCAGCACCGATGGGCTGATCACTGTTGGCTCACAAAGAGCCATTGCCCAAATGCAACCTGTAACGTTCATGTGAATTTTACTTAGGTACATATGATTACAAAAATTGCCCTGACATTTAAGAGCCGTTGTGCTACCCTGTTTGTAGAGCAGTGTAGATTTACTGGCTCTGCTTCTATACTGGAAATTGAAGACTTGGGAGCAGGAAGGTGGAGGAAATATTTGGGCTTCACGATGTATAGCAGCCTCCAGAATCATTCTGATGTACCTATGAAGCTCATTCATGTCTGTCACAGATGCAGTGGGTTCAAACAATACAGTGGGGCACCTTCTTCACCTGGCTCTTGCACTCCTCAGCCTGCAACCTGCGCTTCAGGTGGTGGCTGCACCTCTGTTGGAGACCCAAGAACTCTGTTCCTGTTTCATATAAGTAATCCAAGGTTGTCAGAGGTGTCAAACCTCATATGAGAAAACTATAAACTGCTCTTACTACTACATGGGGAAATTGTGAACTATTCTGATTCTCTTAGTGCAGGCTACAGTATCTCACATAGAAGTTCTCCTATAAGCCTGAGACTCCAGGTAACTGATCCCAAGTGCCTAGGCCTGGGCTGGATTTCTAGTTCTTAGCTGAGAGACAAAGCTCTGTAATTCCAGTGGCTGATGCATGACTGTTAAAAAGGCAAACTCCTAGCCTGGACTGTGTCTAACTGCAGCTTCTAGTCAATGAATCTTGTTTGTGTCTTCTGTTAGATCAGAAAACTCTGCTACCTGAAATGGCTTCCAGGCTGTGATGGTTCCAAACCAGTCTCACATTGTGTCATGCACTGCTAATCTCAGCTCATTTTCAGTGCTCTCTGAGCACTGTCTGGGTTGACTGCTTTTTTTTTGGCAGGGTCCACATCAAACTGGAGAGCTGACTCTGAAAAAGCTTTCCCTTCTGCTGGATGGAGGGCTCATGTTCTTTTTCTTTTTTTACTCAATAGTAACCAAAAATGATGTCTGCAAAGAGAGTCTCAACGTGTCACCAGAACTAACAGCTGATGGCTTGCTAGAATCCTCATGTTTTTCAGAGCTGCTGATTTGCAGTGCTTGCTTGCCTGTTCTGGAGGCATGATCTCCATGATTCATTTGTGGGTTCTAAAATGCACATCTGAAGTAAGGCTGCTTTGCCAGCCAGTCTGTGTGGATGTGTGCCCAGGTTACTGTGACCTCTTTCTGATGCCAGTGACAGTCCTGATAGCTTGTCAGTTACATAAGTTTCCGTTTTCCTGCCAGTATTTGAGAGCTCTGGTATAGACATGAAGTTGCTTTCAGTCCGTGGGATAGCAGTTGACACAGCACTGCTTGGCTGCTCCTTTTTCTTAGATTGCTGTAATCTGTTAAACTTTGATATATTTACAGCAACTACACCAATGGCCACTTCTACTGCATTATTTATTCTATTTTTAGGTGAAAAACCAAGCCACACAGGACTGTATCAAGTGCTTTATAGAGTGCCAGAAATTATATCTACACAGCTCTGTCTAACCAGCAACCCCTTGAAAGAAAGAAAATCATCACCAGCCTTTCCTGACAGCCTGTCATTCACCATGATGGTAAAATTTCTTCAGCTCCTTTGGATAGTGTCTCATAGCACCCCCTCTGTGATTTTTGCCTCATCAGAAAGTCAGGGTCTGGAGCAGCTCTGGACTGGATTACTCTAGCACAGCCTGGGTGGAGATGGCCCTCATCAGCAAGCCCAAAACAATGCGTCACTTTAAATTGGACATCTCAGCCATCACTTTTGCGGGCACAGGGCTGACCTAGCTAAAAATAAAATCCAGACTGTTTGTATGTCAACATGTACTGGTTTAAGGTCTTGCACTCCTGGAAGGGAACCCTGAGACCAGGGAAGGGTTTGGGGTCAGTACTTGTGTGGTGGGGTTGTCAGAGGCAGTGTGGATAGCCCAGTGGCTCCCAGTGTCGCTCACATAACGAGGGTCTGCCCCAGCCCCACAGAGCAGTTGAGAAAGGAAGTAAAACAGTGTAAGCACTGTGAAAAGATAGGCAGAAAGAGCCCTGCGGGAGAGTAAGGTTATTTCAACGTGACAGCTAATAGCAAAGAACAGGGTGATTATTCTAAAGTTATACACTCATTGTGGGAAAAGAGTGATTTTCCATCTCTCTCCAGGATTTAAAATGGAGTAATCACATTATTCCTCAGTATCTTTCTGCAGAAATCTCCCGGAGGTTAATTTAATATTAGATCCCTATAACAACATGCAGTCTTTCAAAGCAGGAATTAGACTCCTAGTGTCACGGGAGAGAAGTGGGGTTAGTGGTGCAGCAGTAAGGCTTAGGCCCTGCAGGTGCTGGTATCAGTTGTGTTTGGCTTTATACTTTCAGACTTTGCTTATTCTCTTGCTATGTGTGCACGTGGTGCTGCTGCAGGAACCTTGGATGCTAGCAGTCTGACTCCCCTGTGTCATGTGTGTGCCAGTGTGGTGCTGCTCATTCTATTGGAAGGATTCCTAGCTTTGAAAGAAACCCCAGCTTGAAGGGGAAAGAGATCTTTTCATTTTCTGGTTATAATGTAATTCATAATGTGAAAGAAGCACTTAGAAACACCAAGGTGCTGTTGTGCTAGACATTCAGCAGTGTCATAGTAAAATATTCCTTCTCTAATCACATCCTGAAAGAGATTCTGAAGTGAAAATTGTCCTAAACGAATTCCTTTTAAAAATGAGGTTGAGTGAAAGGTGACCTGAGGATAAAATAAATTATTGGAAAATGAAAGGGAATTAGAGGCCACTGCTTCCTCTCTTTTGCCTAAAGGAACTCATTTATATTAGGCAGCAGAAACAGCTGGGCATTGATGTCCTAGTGAAGCTTTGGAACATCTCACCTACATATGAGTTTTGTTTTGTTCTTTCCATATGGACAAGTGACAACCAGGAATTTCTGGAGGAGGAGAAGGTGTTGCAGCATAGTGTGTTCCAAGGAAAGATCTGATTTTACTTCCTGTGTATCAGTTTCCTTCATTAGCTGCTGAAGAGCTACAGCTAAATGGCTCCAAAGATTCTGGGTTCATGAGGGATTTTTAACTCCCACAGATTCGAGAAGTGATATTTGTGTACAGGAAAATGTGGCCTACATACTTTGAAGGTTTTGGAAGCCCCTTCATGATATTTTCTTTACAAATCTTAGGCAATATATATAGGTGAACACATGATTGGAGCCAATCATACCAAAGCAGTAGGAAGGTGCCTTACCTGCCCTGCCTGCATCTAGGCAAAGCTTTGTAGCTGGCATGTACAAAAAGTAAGAATATTTGGGGTTTCTCTCCTGTCAGAGTAATGCATCCACTGTCAGCTCCTCTAGAGTCAGTGAAGTGAGACAGGAGCTGCTAGAAAATGATTCATCACACTTGTTTTAGAAACTTATCTCAAGAGGACTGAATCAGCATCTGGAAGAATCCAGTTCTTCCCTTTGATTAAAGAGATCATAAAGACAAAACTGACTCATTTATGTATACCCAGCAGATGATTTGTTGCCAAAAGTGAATTATTTGTAGTGATTAAACCCATTTGTTTTGGGTTTTCTGTCTTTCCTTTTCATTAATTTGATCCTAACTCCTCTTTTCCTTCACCAAGGTCATTCACAGACACACAAGACACTGACTGTTGCAGTTGGCTGGTGGTGTGTTGTTTTGGAAGGTGCAACAATTATATTCCTAAAATAAAAGAGACAGGATTTATAAGCCAGAGCACACAAGGGAAATCCACTTTCCTTGAAAGGCTTGGCTGCTGTTTAAGTTGCCTCTTGACACAGTTACATAAAAGACCTACTTTATTTTTCCACTTTCTGAGTCAGAAGAGCTTTGGAGAAAATACGCAGTGACCCTACTAAATGTATGGAACTGGACTTCCAATGAGATTTGAAGTATACTCAGATATTTACATTCTACCATAAGATTTGTTTTGCAAGGGTTGGGGAAATAAAAGTGGTTTGAGATAGTAGTCAAAGATTCAGAAGCTATGGATTCATGAATTAATTTCCTTGCTCTGCCACAGGCTTCCTAAATGACTTAGTGAAACTCATTTAATCTCTTCTTATCGGTTTCCTGTGCTAAAACTTTCTGGATGTCTGTGAAGATAAACATATTAAGGCAGATCTTCTGAGAACAGAGCCCATATGTCTGCTGAAGAAAACCAGACAGTTTCTAGTCAAATATTATTTCCATATACAAATATTTGACTTATAACAAATGATTTTAAAAGGATACCCCCCTCATACTGCCAACAACACCACAGCAGAGGTGAAACTCTCGCTTAAGCTTTCCCCACGTACCAAGTGTTCCAGCTGCCATGGAGTACTAAACAGTTACACAGCAAATCCTCCCCCTCCCTCCCCTTCTCCACAGCAGTCACTTACCTCACCTGTATCTTACAAGGAGCATCCCATCTCCTTGGAAATCTTTTCCTGAAAGATGGCTGTTGCAGTAGATCCAAGGGACAAACAAATACTCACCAGGCTGAATCCCAAGGACTAAAGACTTCCCAAGCAAAACAGTCACTGCACAGCCCTGTGCCACCACTCTGGGCCAGTGGAGCTCACTGTTAGCAGCTTGTGCTGCTCTCAGCAGCCTGTGGATGGAACAGGAAGATGCTGTCTGTCATGTGGGAAGCTGCAGGGCTGAATGGGACCCGATCAGCTGGTCCTTGGGCACAGCTCTCCTGCTAGCTTCTGCTCCTTTTCAGCTCACATATGAGGTGTGCTTGCTGTGTTGGAACCATTTTTATGACATGGAAACAGTTCCCATCAGGTAGGTCTCCCTGTCATGCTACGCAATTTATTCTTTAATGTTTTTTTGTTTGTTTTTTTTTTTTTTTATTTCAGAAGAACCAAACTGCCTCTGCTACTGTGTCAGATGACTTCTCCCTTTTCCATATGCTAATGACAAAACAAACCCATGATCATGTCTGAAGGAAAGTCAGCTGTTCATTGCAGTGCGCGCACATTACACACCTGTGGCAGCAAAGGTGAATCAAACTCCAGCCTATGCCTTTCCAAAGCACTTCCCTGAAACTGCCTCCATTCATACAAAAGGCAGATCTCTTTTCTTCAGGTGGCTCACTTTATTGAAACAGAGAACCATGCCATGGTGGCCTGGGGTGCTGATGAACAGCCCTGATGTTCAAGTTTTTTATGATGTGGCCTCCTACCTCAGACGAAAAACCCAAGACTGTCAAGTGGCCTGGGTTACGGGATTGAAGATTTTGTACTCTTTTGTTTCAGGTTTCGGTTAAACTGGAAGGCCAAGGAACCTCTGTGTCTTTCTTTCTAGAACAAGCAGAAGTGGAGGATCCCGAAGGGAAGATCCAGGATGGAAAAGCTATTCCATGGTAGCCTTTGAACATCCCAAAGGAGATCAGTACTAAGGATAAAGTGAATTGTCTCCCAGGAATATGTGTGGAATTGAAGGATACACTCTCAGGGGACCATCATCTGGTTAGAGGATGGTAAGAGTAGGACAGGGCTGATGGAGCATCAGCAGCTCTGTATGCCCACACAGTGGGGTTAGGGTCTGGAGGGGCAGTGCAGCAGAAAGAAGTGCTGCAGGGCTGAGAATACTCTGGGAATGCAGCACTACAGCTTGTTTCTGAGCCACTGATTGCCAGATGTAGTTTTGAACAACAGTTTGGACCAGTCTGGGCCTCCTCTAACGCAAGAGAGACATGAATCTGCTGGAGCAGGTCCGGGGGAGGCCGCAATATGATCAGAGGGCTGGAGACTGCTGTGGAGACAGGCTAAAAGAGTTGGGGCTGTTCAGCCTGAAGAGGAGAAGGCTCCAGGAAAACCTTATAGCTACATTTCAGTAGCTGAAGGCAACCTACAGGAAGGCTGAGGAGGGACTGTTTAGAAGGGATTGTTGTGATAGGATGAGGGGCCATGGTTTGAAACTAGAGCAGGGGAGATTTAGGTTGGACAGCAAGAGGAAGTTCTGTGCCATGAGGGTGTTAAAATATTGCCATAGGCTGCCCAGGGATGTAGCTGAGTTCCCATCCCTAGAAACATTCAAGGTCAGACTCAGTGTGGCCCTGGGTAGGCTGATCTAGTTAGAGGTGTCCCTGCTCAGGAAGAGGTGTTGGATAAGATGACCTTTGAGGGTCCTTTCCAGCCCAGTTCAGTCTGTGAAGCTCTGGACCATTCCAGTTCCAACAGAAGGTGGCTGAACTTGAGAGTTCAAATGCTTGTCCCATAGCTGGGACAGGGCTCTGCTGCCTGGTTTTGCTGAGAGTCCGTGTGCAGCGTTTGGCATGTAGTGTGTTCATCGGCGTTAGTGCTTCTGCTTTAGAGAGTGGTGTGGGCTAAATCCATCAGAGCAGCAGTCAAGAGCAGGAAAGAGATTAATAACAACAAAACTAACTAATATTGCTAATTATAAGGGGGAAATCTTCAAGGCACTATGAACTGTTAATTATGAGCTGGTTTCCCCAGGGGAGCAATCAGGAATCTGTCAGTTGAGGCACAAACAGTTTGTCTCACCCAGTTCAGAGGCTACGGGTGGGAGAAAAGGCCTCAGCTGGTGAACAGAAAGACCTGAGACATTTTACTGTCTAACTTTGTTGATCTCATCCTATAATTTATTAGGCATGGGAGGGTGGATTTGGATACAATAAGGATTGACCTTCCCATACTTTCCAGTGAATCTAAAGCCTTTTCACAGAATCCTGGTTAACTGTTTCCCCTCTTATTTTAATTTCCCACGCCTCTTGACTTCCAGGCCGTGCTTGTGACCGGAAGCCAAAATGCCATGAGAAAAAGGTCTTCCTGTGGTAACTTCAGCACTGCCAAGCATGAGGCCTACAAACCGCATGGAAAGCTTGTTCACATACAATTCACTGCCCAAAAATATCCAAAACGTTTGGAAGAAGGATCCAACATTTAGACATTAATACAAACCAAACTTCTCAAATATTTCAGAGTCAGCCCTTTTAGCAGTTTTTATCCAGAAGTAAAAAGCACTTCCATTAACCATTTAAAATGTTTATTTGGGATGACAAAGTCATGAATCAAGTAATTTATTAAATATATTCCTCTGCTTAGTGTCTTTCAGAGCACTCAGTGTTTTAAGCAGCATATTTTTGATCCGTTTTGCATAGCTGTGGTGCTGCCAGTGAGTAAAAGTGCACAATCTGAGTGCTGCGTCTGTGTGAGCTCCCTTCAGTCAAATCCTCTGCCCCTGGGCACTGTCTTTATAGCAGTGTCACATCTTCCTTTCCAGAGAACCCAAGCTGCTTTTCACATTTGTCAGGTCACATAAGAGCAGCTGTGCTAAAAGTCATCTGGTAAGCTAGCAAGGTCCATCAGTGGCCATATTGCATCTATTGTAGGTGCGCTGTAATCACCTTCAAATAATCAGCACCCATGCTGCTTCCAGGGCATCTGCCATGGCAAGGATTGTAGCACAGGCTGGGAAAAGTTAAAAAGAAGTCCTCAGCCTCACTGGGGGCTCTGGCGTGTCAGGACTACCTGGCTAGATGTTCTCAAGCCACCTAGTTAGAGCTGGCTTACAGCTGTAACAGAAGCAATGCTGATAGCACTGCTCAACAGGTCTGCTCTGAAGCAGCTGGTTTAAGCAAGTGATAAAGCTTTCTTGGAACCTACCCCAAGCCAGTGAATTAATCATCAGATAAATCAAAAAACATGATTAACTTCATTGTATCCTAGTTCAAGTGCAAAGTCCCCTGCTTTTAGCTTTCAAACAGCAGCTCTGTACTGGAAATAAAAGAGTAGAAAGTCTGTGAGTTAGTTGAGCTTTGCCTCTTCCCTGTGAGTTAGTTGAGCTTCGCCTGTTCCCTGCTGTAGGAGCACTGGGCAATGCTTTTCAGGACTTTGAACAGGATCGTGTCAGCCTCTACCAGGTGTTTTTTAGATGTCTAGAAACTCAGGCACAGCCATTCCCTAAGTCATTAATTGGTTAAATACAGAAGAATTCTCATTCTTGGAGATTTACTTGAATGATCTCCAAATGATGTGCTTTGACTTGTCACATTTACACTGCTTCTGAGGCTTTAGGCAGCAGGTAGCTGATCCAAGACACAGACTAGCTTAGGAAAACTGCTCTGAAGATTGCTGAGATACTGCTGGGGATGGCATGTCCTTTACTTTCTCCTCTCTCCCCTCTTTTCCACTTCATGTTCTTTTATAGGAGGGATTCTAGCTTTAGGATCATGGAGGTGTCATTGCAGCAGCAGCTGTAAGGATTTGTTTCTCGTTTCCTAGTTTTCCATGATCACACCTCCTATCCTACTGCAAAGTGATTGCTTGGGAGTGCCCAGAACACAAAGTCCCATTCTCATCCTTAAACAATGCATCTGCTTCAACCTTTTCAGGATTTTTACCATAATTTGAAAGTCATCTGTCACCTTCACTGGTCATAGTCCTGGACTCTTGAATTTTCATCCTGTTTGTAAAAAATAATTGATTCCTGATATTACTGAAAGCAGTGGGTTTTCATGAAGAGTCTAACCAGCTGCAATCAGCATGGATAGCAAAGAACATCTTATCCAGCTGAAGGCAGGCTGTCATGCAGGCAAGATGTCAGGGCAAGTACACCTAACTGCACTACATCTACGCAGCTTTTAAATACCTCTAGCACTGAGGACTCCCTGGGCAAGCTGTTCCAATATGTTTGAGAACCCTTTCAGTGAAGAAGTTTCTTCTAATACCCAATCTAAACCTCTCCTGATGCAATTTCAGGCCCTTTCCTCTCCTTCTGTCACTTGCTATGTGGAAGAAGAGACCAACACTCTCCTGGCTCCAACCTCCTTTCAGGGAGATGCAGAGAGTAGGAAGGTCTTCCTTCAGCTTCCTTTTCTCCAGACTAAACAACCCCAGGCTGCTCAGTTCCTCCTCACCAGCCCTGTTCTCCAGACCCTCCATCAGCTTTGTTGCCCTTCTTTGGACCTGCTCCATCCCCTCAATGTCTGTCTTGTACTCGGGGCCCAAAACTGATCCCAGTACTCAAGGGTGGCCTCATCAATGCAGAGCCCAGGGGCAGAGTAGGCAGAGAGTACTGGGAAACTACAGGTGTTTCTGGTTGTAACACTTTCTGCAGTGGTGAAGTGTTTGTGCTCCTGTTTGAATGGAATCTGAGGTTCTGAAGTCATAGCCTGAAGTGCAAGCTGCTGCCTCATTCTGTTAACATCTCCATGTCCATTGTCAGCTTCCTTCAGGGAAGAGGCCTGCTCAGTAAGCAATGACTATGTCAAAACTAAACTGAATCCTTCCTGACCTTGTTCCTCATTACTTTTTTTCTGTATTACTTCTTGGACTCAAAGTCAAGAGGGGCTTAGGAGTGAGGGCTAAGGCAGAGTTGCTGCAGCACTGACAGGTCCTTCCTGCTTTTTGCTTTTTTGGCTGATTTTTTTTTTTTTTTCCCTTAAATTAAACACTGGTTTGAGCTTTCTTTATTCGTCTACACTCAAATGTCTGTTGCTGAGAGATGTACTTAGCCGCAGCGCTGAGCACATGGCTCGTGCTGCCTGGGTATTACTCATCCATACCTTCCACAGCACATACTGCTTGAGATAAGTGATACAGCTTTTAGGGGAGAGCCGGGGTGGGGGTGTGTGTGTTTGTTTTTCTCAGTCTGGGGGACTTTTCCGAGTCAAATCCCCATGTCCCCAAGGGTTTCTGCTCATGGCCACATGCGCCGAAAGAAGGCCACAAATATAAACTTGTTCCTGGCTATGTGCCCTCTGACCGTGACATGCTTTAGCAATGTTTAATGGTAGTGAGCCACTCTGAGTACCAGTCATCATTCAGAGCACAGGCCAGGGTTTTCCTGTTCTGCCCCTGGACTGCTTCTCAGTGTTGCAAAAGGAATCAGACAGCATCGCACCTTATTTTCTGGTAGATTATTCTAGACTGGTGCAAGAAAATTATTCCCAAATGGGGAGTAATACAGACTGGCAGGTGAATTAAATTAGTCAGGTGCTTTCATATTTGCTGCACTGGAGATGTAAAGGTGGTACAGCCAGGCCCTTGAGAACAAGGCTTTGGTTTGGCTGCTTCAGTAGCTTATGTGTTTCTTGCAGAACCCATCAAATATTTTAGTGGATCATTCTCTGAAAGTAATTATATCCTTCAACAAAGAAGTAATTATACCCTTTAAAACATTCCACATTCTGGTGAGGTCTTGCCAGCCAAAGTGTGGATTCTGCTGGTGACAAGTGGAAGAAAAGCTCACTAGTCTGCAAATGACAGTATGCATCCTAGCCCAAGGTAACACAGAGACCCTCACTTGACTAAGAATTAAGAACTATACTGGACAGAACTGAAATGAATAGCCTTGGGAGATGCAACACGGACAGAATGGTTACAGTGGGTGGCAGTTTCAGTCTTCTGGGCTGTCAGGTCTGTTTGGAGAAGGTGTTGAGAAGGTATCCTTCTAAATTACTGCTGCCAAAAGTATTCTTGAGTAATTTGGCCTGGCGTCTAAAAGAGAGTGTTGGATTCTGTGTAGGGAAATGTGGAAAAATAAATGAGCAGCTTAACAGTGATACCACAGAGTGTATCTCCAAGCCCACATCAGAGGAGAGAGAGAACTGCTAAGGTGGGAAAAAAATCCACTATGGATGTTGCTGACTGTGATTTTTGTCATGTGTTTGAATGGCTTGGAGCTGCAGAACAAGGCTGCAGTTGTCAGGATATGAGGTCCTGCTGCTTCGGAGGTGTCAAATTATTACTCCTCAGCTGGAATAAACAGGACCACGGTGCCAGGAGCCTGTAGACTTTGGCCTGTGTCTTATCCACTGCTGGCACGTGTTCTTTGTTGCTCTTGATTTGTTTTTTTTTTTTTAAGTTTTCATTCTGATGTGTAGAGAGGAGATTGTTGTTCCTGCTGCTGCTATCAAAGAGGTGAAAACTGAAGGGGATCACGCAAGTCATGAGACCTGATAGGAGGTAAGGAACTTGTCTAGGCTGCCTGGTTTTAAACTAGCTCAGGTGAGAGCAACTGGAAGTTGCCTCCATCTGATGGATGGTATTGGCCTCCCATCTTTGAAACATCTCCACTCAGGTCATAAGTAAAATGCCCTGAAGCAAGAGATGAGTTATACAGGTGTGATCCTTGCTTTGTCAGCTCTGTAGGTAAAGAAGGGCTGGGCTGTCCAGGTCAGTAAAATGTATGGTCAGATTGAAAGACCTTTTCTGAATTCAGCACTTGACTTAAACTTACCAGAACATAAATATTTCTCTGTTGGATATTTTCATGCTCGTGTCAGTTCCTGAGGTCATCCAGCTGCATAGCAATGATAGCATTAATGACATCTGTAGAAATAATTTCTAGTCATCCTCAGAAATCCATGGGCAGATGAACCTCTGCTGGAATGAGTCCAGGTGTTGTTAAAGCACTTCTCACTAACCTAATCTCAATGAGACCAGATAAATAAGGTTTTGCAGAACCAGCTCATCCAATATCATGAAGGATTTCCATCTTGTGGTACCTTGACCCCAGCTGGCAGTTAAACCCTCACTCAGTCACTGTCATCTGTAGAGTCATCCTCTACAACAGGATGGGGAAGAAAATCAGAAGGACAGAAGTGAGAAAAAAACCCAAACCAAACTAGCAACCTTATGGGCAGAGAGAAAAGCAATTTAGTAACTGAAGGAGGAAAAAAATGGAAAAGAAAAGAAGTGCAGAAGTGGTCACTCTCCGGTAGCAGATGGATGCCCAGTTGGCCTTGGAGCAACAGCTGCTTTGGAGAAACTGCACCCCTCTAGTTTTATTGCTGAGCATGATTGTCATACAGGATGGACTGTCCCTGCAGTCAGTTTGGGGCACCTCTTTTGGCCATATCCCCTCTCAAGCTGTTGCCCATCCTCCTCACTCGTCGTGGCTGTGCAAGGGCTGCTCTGCAACAGGTAAAACACCTGGAATACTATCAACACTGTTTTGGTCTCTAGTACTCTGTGGCTACTGGGAAGAAAACTCCATCCCAGCCAGACCCAGGACAGAGATATGTCCAGAGATCACCAGGGAGCAGCCTAACTGAGTGGCAGCTTAGGGGACTGCTCACCTTCACTGGTCTGTCAACATGAAGGGCTTTGTCTGGGAGCTTTGCACTTTGGCTTCTGGCTTCAGGCTGGAAATGCAGAGATCTGACAGTGATGTGGAGTCTGCTTTTTACGCTAAGGCTCAGGCCTTCTCTTAACCAAACCAGTGCACTTCCCAGCTACACTGAGTAAAACCAGGTGGCTTTCTGTTCACCAGATCCAGTAGACAGCAGTGTCTCTCATATCTGCTCTCCAGGCCTTTCTGGCACACACACCATTTGAGAAAGTTGCTTTGTTGCGCCAGCAGTGGGAAGGAGAGGGGGTTCTGCACTGCACTGCATTGGTTTTATGTGGGGAAGGCAAATTAAACTTCTTTGAGGCAGGTTTGCTGGAGGCACGAAGCTAATGTTTTATTGGAGGGAAATTGTGGAGGCTTTTGTGTGAGTTTTACTCATCATGCACTGTTCCAGCTCTTACACTCCTAGAACTGTCCAAGAGGGGCAATGTTCCAGGAGTGAAGGTAAAGGGAGTTTTTAACTGTTTGACCTCACCTGAGCTAAAGCTTTACTTGGAGGGTTTTCCCGTCCTAGACTTGTCTTTGAAAGTGTTGCAGTGAATGGGATTTTTCTCTGCATTTATTGTGTCTCTTCCCCCAAGCTTCCATTCTTAATGAGATTTGGGCTTGAAAACAGGTGTTTAGGTCATACTTCCAGCTTCCAAATTCAAACTCCCTGTTTCTGACTGCTATGAATTCATGCTTCTTGTCTTGGGAAATTCTTTGCTACTTCCATTCCTCTGTCCCTGTCTGAAAACTTCTCATTGTTGGCATTCCACAGCTGGAAGACAGAGAAGTCCACTTGTAATGAAAGGGAGATTTTTCACATCCTGTCCTTCTCTTGCAGGCTGCCCATGCCAGTACTATTTCATGCTCAAAACAAGCCATAAATCCAGAAGGGAAGCCTTTTCTTAGGTGATAGCCAACTCCATTTTGTACTTTCTCAGACATACTTTAGTATTTCCAAACATTGTGTTTAAGCAATGCAGATAGTGGAGGCAGTGTGTCACTTTAAATTGCATGCAGCACTGCTTCTGCAGCTCTCAGTGACAGACCTAGGGCTACTAAAGCAACTTTAATAACTAAAACACAGACAGGGTAGGACTTATTAAAAATTACATCTTTCACTGTCTAAACATGACTTTAATGTGAGTCAGTGGTGTTTTCACAGCTTGCTTCATAGCTTGCCCATAGTGGTGGTCCAGTAAGGAAAGATATAAATGATTACCCTGTCTCTCCGAGTTGCCAAAAGGAGGTCTGCTCTGTGTCATGTTATGGCTCTGTGGCCAAGGAAAGAGACCTATTGCAGCATGTCCTATGAGCAGAAACATCAAACTATGCAGCCCTGAACGTCCGCAGGGCTCATTCTTTTGTCTTTACTAAAATGTGATTAGTTCAGAAAAACACTAAATAATTATTCATTGGATTTACAGACAAGATAAAAAATCAACTCTGAAACAAAATGGTTTTGAATTCATTATTTACATTTGGATGATTCTCACATGAAGAGTGCATTTTGCTGCCAGACTGAACTGGGATTGGGTCATTGCAAAAAGCACTCTACACTGAAAGCAGGAGCAGAAGAGGTTGAGGATGGTTCCAGGAACAATCCACACCTTTCCAAGCATAAGCACAATTTTAAGGCATTTTTGTGGCCCTCCTCTGGATCCTCTCCAGCAGGTCCATATCCTTCCTGTGCTGAGAGCCCCACAGCTGGACTTGGGGCTCTCCAGGTGAGGTCTCAGCACAGCAGAGGGGCAGAATCCCCTCTCTCCATCTCTGGCCATGCTGCTTTTGATGTAGCCCAGACATTCCATCTTCATCCTCTATGCACTCAGCTGTGTCACCATGCCGTGTAAGAGCTGCACACACATGCAAGCCTTCTTACTTTGCTTCTTGTAATTAGCTAGCTCTAGGTATTGATCAGAGAATGTAGTTTCCCTCTGGGCATCTGTGGCAATTTAGCAGCCTGAGTTCCAATCTGCAGAAAGCTGCAATGTCCCATCCCAGCATACCATAACTCCATATGGTAACATCTCTGGACTATTTCTTATTCTCTCTATGGCCAAATCTACATGCCTGAAAAATCAGAACTTCATCCTTCCAGAGCCATAGGATAGGGTTCTGGATCATGAGATTAAAAAATGTTTTCCACCATTATTTTGTTTGTCTGCTGGCTCTGCATATTAATATCTGCAGACCACAGAGGAGGAGAGCAAGGCTGGACACAATAGTCACAGAGAGCCTCACATGGTTGCAGGAGCTGAAGTGCACCATGAAACCAGGCACATCAGCCTCAGCCACAAGTCACAAATACGACCACTAAGGACCAATTTATCCATGCCTATGACACAAAATTAATATATGTAAAGCCTAGCAACGTAATAACTTCAATTCTGAACATCTATTTTAATATTGTCAATACATCATAACTGGGAAACATGGTGAATCTGGTCTCCTGTAATTCAGTGGTTTTAGGATTTTACTGCTTTGAGAATCCGCGCCTGTGGGAAGAGCCAGCAGATGATATTAGCTGTTTCCATTCAGCAGCAATGTTTCACCAGAAAACAGAGCACAGAAATAATTTCTGCTGGACAGTGCAAGTGTCATGAGGCAATATGTTACTGTGTCCCTCCCTGTGCAGGGCGGCACACAATGGCCTCCCAGGCCAGCCATCCCCCTTTTATAGCTTCCACTGCTTGTACAGTTACTGACAGCCACCACAAGAAGGTGTTTGTTGCACTGGGCACTGCAGCACCTCGTCTCTTCACTCTGAGCTTTTTCATATTTCATATTGATTCTATTGCTTCAGATTTATTTTATTATATAATTTTTTTGTTTGTTTGCTTAAAGAAAACAAAAATTTGGCTGAATTACACTGTAGATTTTCAGCTGACTTGGTTTTACAGTGCTTTCTGATGTATTTCTATATCTAGTGTAATGGAGGGATTGGAGAAGTGATGGAAACCACAAACTGAATCCATGAGATTCCAAGTAAATAGCAGTGCAGCAGCCTCTTAGGCATCTTGTTTAACAGCAGAGCTATTAGGGACTTGCCATATCTGAGGCACGGAGCTGTAGATTTTGTAATGGAGCATATGAAATATGATTTCTGGGCTGCAGTTTGCTTCTTTACCAATCATCCCTCTGTGACAATGACTAAAGAACAGAGTGAATGCCAAGAGTTGCAGTGATGGCATCCACATTGCATCCAGTGGTGCGCTGACCACTAGCTCCTTTTGTTAAAGGCTGTGACAGGTATTCCCTCCCTTTCCTCATCTTTTCTTCCTTATTTCTAAGATCTCTAAAGTATTTGTAGTTACAGGATTCAGGGGAAAAAAAAAAAAAACAAAACAAAACCAAAACCTTGACAGCAAAGCTGATAATGCTGTTAACAATCAGAATTTTTACATATTTAAACCAAGACTACGACTAGAAAGTGACCTAACATTGAATTAATTCATCAGAAAGAAAATAAATCTGTTTTCCTGAGGCAGCTTTTCATTAGTTCATACTGACTGCTAAGCTATAAACAGCCAGTCAATATTTAATGCACAAAACTATTCAGCTTACTCAAGCAACAGAGCAGTGATTCATAGCAATGAGTAAGAATATGAAACTTCTTTGAAAGTGATGGAATTTAAATAATTGAGAATCAAGGGGCTGTGATGGAACTAAGAATGATATCTAAGTAAATGACCTGGATTATAGGCGGGACTTGATGATCTCAGAGGTCTTTTCCCCAGCCTCAGTGATTCTGTGATTTGTATTTAGGAAATGAAAACAGAAAGGATGAAGTGAGCATCATGTGGTAATTCTTTACAGCACTTGCTATAGAAATAAGACTTACAAATTGTGAAAAATAAGGTCAAAGTAGTTGTAATATTCCTTCCCGTATTTGAAAGGGGGCTACAGGATATCTGGGGAGAGACTTTTTACAAAGGCAAATGATAAGATGAGGGATGATGACTTGAAGAAGCTCAGTTTAAATTAGATGTTAGGAAGAAATTCTTCCCCATGAGAGCAGTGAGGCACTGGAACATTTTGCCCAGAAAAAGCAAAGACAGGGTTGGAGACTCCACCCCTGAAAGTACTTGAAGCCAGGCTGGATGGAGCCTTGAGCAACCTGGTCTAGTAGAAGGTGCGGAGGTTGGAACTAAATGATCTTTATGAACCTCCTTCAACCTAAACCATTCAATGATTCTATGAATCTAAACCCTGTGGAAAAATTTTGCAAAATTGCAGACAGAACCTATCAAGAAAACGTAGATTACCACAAAAGCTAAAAGCCTGGTTAATGCCAGCTTTCCTAGCCACACTGATTACAAGTTCATGCTTGCCATTCCTTGAGTTAAGTCTGCATTGAGACTTTCTTTAATGCAGAAAACTGCACCATAGTGCAGTGAAAATACTTTTTGTCCTTGCTCAGGTTGTGCATTTCAGGTCACATGCTGAATGCTGTATATCCTTTTCTGTGGTAGGGAAACTTTCCTTTATTTTCCCTAGAAAATGATCTGCCACTGAAAATCCTGAGTCAGATGAGGATGATTTGGAAAGTGAGAGGGCACTGCAAGTAGGGAAGGGAATTTCCTCCTCAGTACCGGCCAGATCTGGGTATTCTGCTTCTGCCTGGCAAATTGTTTCAAAAGGCACAATTTTTTTTCAGTGTTCTGAAAAATGTTCATTTCAATATGTTTAATATTCTATAGTAAAGAATGAAAAACTCCCTCAAGCTCCTTTTGCCCGTGGAAAAACCTGAATAGAAGGGAAGTTTCTCTCTATGGTCTACATTCTCCTTTCTTGTTTATATTTCAGCATCTTTGATGTTTCAGTCTCATCAGCATCTTCTCACAAGGTTCTTGTTTTTGAAAGAAGTGCAGCAAGGTTGCACACAAACCTGCCTGCCTCCTTAGCTGCAGTAGTTAGGCAATGCACAAGTACTGTCACAGAGCACCAGGTGTCTCCTTTTGATGCCAAGTCTTAAGTATGGTCTAACTATCTACTGCTAGTCACTCAACACCAGCTTCTCCACAGCAACATGTCTTTATTGCATGTGGATGCTGGGCAATTTCACATAGATAGTGGAAAGTGTGCAAAGAGCTTGTAATTCCTGAGTGTCCACAAGCGAGAGCTGTACTTTGTGTGTCAAGGCATATGGGATGTCAGTAAACCTCGAGATGTCAGTAACTGCTTCAAGAAGAAAACGAGGGCTTGAAATCCCCTAGATGTGGAGTCTCACCATTTTTGCTACCAAAGCTGAGCAAAGTATTTTGCAGGCAGTGTATCTGAGGACAGGAAAGGGTTAATGGACTTTAAGAAATCTTCAGGTTAACCAGTACACAACTGTTTTGCTGTATTTTGGTTTGGTTATCAGAATCTGCATACTTAGGTTTCTTGTGTTTAAAGTGGAGGTGAAAATTGTCTCTCCTACTTCAGCTGTATTGCACCTACAGGTATCAGGGACTCTCATAATATCTGCACATAAATCAGCTTCTCTCTCTTCCACTTCTGGCCACTCTGTTAAAGTGCTCCCTTGGCACTGCAGTTTTCCTGTTCTTGCTGGAAAATTACTTTCATACAAAAAGTGAGAAAAGGGAGATGTTTGGTTGCAATTTGCTGCAGATTGGTAAAGGCTTGACAGGAAGATGGGGACCAGAGGGTTTGCTGGAAACTGAAAGAGACATACTGAAAATGTCTCCAACCAGCCAACTGGTTTGCAATTGGTGGAGCACTGCTAACATTCCTGTGAAGGGAGGTGACCTGCAGTCATTACAGCAGAGGTTACTAAAATCTGGTTTGCTCCACTAGAAACTGCACTTCCCCACAGGACAGCCTTTCTGTTCCTGCATGCAGCAGGTGAGGCTAAAGACCTGTTCTGATGGGAATTCCTGAACGTACCTTTCTGTCTGATGATTCTTCCCGTTGTCCCATTACCTGCTGAAAAAAACCTTGCCTCACATTCTTGCCTCTGTTTGCCAGTGACACGGAGATGAAGCATTCAGTGGGGGCTGCAAGGAACTAGCGGTTGGAATAGGTGAAAGAATGAGTTTACTTAGCCCAGCAAACATGAGCAGAAAAGCAAAAGAGCCTCTTCCAGCTGACAGGAGCTTCCACTCTCCCTGGGGCTACTGTTCCTGAAACACAGAATCATCAGCATCTTCATCTGAGTCTCTTGCTCCTTCTTCAATCAGGTTTCCATATTTTTTCTTTTTTAAAACATGCTCCAGCCCAGTTCCTGCACCACTGCTGCTCTTTAGAAGTAAATATGAACACAAATTTAAAGCTTAAATAAATACAAATTTTCATGA
Organism: Semnornis frantzii; assembly: GCA_013399775.1. Classification (NCBI taxonomy): domain Eukaryota; kingdom Metazoa; phylum Chordata; class Aves; order Piciformes; family Ramphastidae; genus Semnornis; species Semnornis frantzii. Next base: position 37,310 of record VWYK01052753.1, read on the forward strand.
AGAACAAGACGCTCATTGTCTAGGTTGGGAAATTTACCCACAGCTGCTTTTTGCTCCTTGATTGCAAAGGTGAGCCTGCAGTGGCCAAAACATACACTGGCTGCTAAAGACATGGGGGCACCAGCATCTCCAGGAACCCAGCAGTGGGGACTCCAGCCACCAAGCTGGCTTTTCACTGAAAGCCTGCCTTTGATTTATGTCTGTAATAAAGAGCAAAGAGCTGCAGCATCGTAATGATCTGAGATTTGTTTCTAGCTAACAGACTTCTGGTGGCCATATAAATTTGTTATGGAAGCACCTATTCCAGAAAATGGAACCTGTCCAACAGGATATCCGACATGAGGCTCAGAGGTGGTAGAAAACAGGCTTTAACCACCTCCATGAGTAAAACTCCTCCAGCACACCTCTCCCTTTCTAGGCCTGTAATCTTGCAACCTTTCTCCATACAGCTTTCATGGGAAGTATATGGATGGTAACACTCAGGCAGAGCATCCTGGCTGGCTGGAGATTATGGGAAGCTGAGAGGTAAAGAGGGCACCTGGAGTTAAAGGAGTGCTTAGCTGCCCTCCCAAGAACCAACCAACCTAATTAATAGCTGCGACAAACTCTCCTGTCTGGAACATGGATTTTAGAAATACCCAACAGAAAATTAACACTCTCTCCCAAGAGCAGTAACATTGCCAGGCTTGTGGTCATACCAGCTCAGAGTTCTGATCCATAAATTTATCTGAGATACACCTTTTTTTTAATGCCTTAATTCAGCTCTTTTTTATAATGGGTTGTACCTCTCAGAAAGCTTTAACTCGCACAGGGAGAAGTCATGGGTGGCTGTGTGTCAGCACCATTGAGAACTGGGTCAAGCAACTGTAAAGCAGCTAAAGTTTGCTTTGGCCCACAGCATCCCTGGGAGGAACATCATTTAAATCAGGTGTCTCCTGTGTTGTGCACTATTCGTTGATGTATCTGAGGCCAACTTCAGGAGTCTATGTTTGCTTTTGTCCGTTGAGTTCCCAGTGCTCCTTTGATTCAGCTAAGAAATCATGAGCTGAGCACAGACATGGAGCAGCAGCCTCAACCATATGAATGTGCGCTGAGTTTCCTGACAGTGGTTAGTTAGCAAAGTCCTCTGTGACAAGAGGGATACATTAGGAGCTCCTCCTCTTTAAAACCAAAGAATTCACTAATGAGGCACGAGGCTGAAAGAAGCCAGGCTGTCTTTATAGCCCTCTGCACACATTTACCTTTTCCTCATCTTCCAGTTCTCCTCTTTGTGGGAGTACACAGCTTTCTGGACACTATTACTTTTTTTTTACAACAATCCAAAGTAACCTAATTTAGACTCTTTTTAATGTTTGTGGCATATCCATGAGAAACTCTGAGTGTTCTTCAGTTAATTTGTTACTTAGTTGTTCTGTAAAGCCATGTCTTCAAATGGCTCAGATGACTGCTTGTTCTGGTTTGAGCTCAGATAAGCACTGCTCTGCTCACTGACCTCACATGTCATCTCTGTGTCCTCTCGGTTGCTTCATCTTCTGAAATTAAGGGCGTGTTTTCGCAGAGATTGTCACCTTCTGGAAGTGATAATGCTTGATGGCTATAGTTAGTCAAAAGATGTGGTATGCAGAAAGGCTCTTGCGTGTGCTTGCTCCTACAGAACCCAAAAAGCACTACTAAATCTTGTGGACTGCATTGGGATGCCCCAAGTTAAAGGATCAAGAATATGTAAGAGGAGTGGGCAGGACAGGCAACCCAAACCTAAGCAGCAAGCTATTCCATTCTGTATCTGTTGTCTTCACTATAAAACTGAGGCATCACAAGGGTTAAGCCCTCTTCTTCAGTGTCTGGCCTCTAGGAGAGCTCTGTCCATTCTTCTGCCCCTCATCCCAGTTTCTAAGTTCCTCAGTCTAGTTCTTGAATGCAGTTCCTGAATCCCATTCTCATCTGACACAGAGTCCAGTCTGGGACTTCTCCAGTGCCTGCCCATGACATCGGTGGTGATGCGGTCATTACTGGGGCAGTTCAGTACTGGATTTTATATTTTTTAATACATTTCATTCTTTTTCTCATTAACTTTATTTTCTTTCTCTTTTCATTTCGAATGTTTCATTAAAGCTGTTTTAGTTTTTTTTTCAGCCCATAAATCTCTTATTCCCCTTTTGGAGTGGGAGAGGTGTAAAGAGAGAGCATCTGTCATTCGTTCAGCTGCCATCCCATCCCCAACTCTCTGTTCAAAACTGAAGTCCACTCTCCACTGCCCAATTTGAAATGGGTGCATGACTCTCATGGATTTGCTTGGTCTCCAGTAGGTCTGTGTAGAATGAGCATTCTGAATTAATTCATCATATATCAATTAGGAATTTACTTCTTACAGATACTCTTAGAGTTCCTTAAAATCTACTGAGAGTCTTCCTGGCAGCAAATGGTATTGATGTGGTACCTATGCAAAGGTAACAAAAAGGAACAGCACCACATCCAGCACAAATCTGCATGAGAACTGCTGACTTCAGCTTTCAGTTGCCCCACTGGTTTGTTACAGTCCAGAAACTTATACTCTGTGCTTCTGCACAGCATTAGACAAGATACTTGCCCCAAAGGTATCACTCTCTGACTTAAGTCTATCAGTCAGTTTTATTATTTCTAGACCACAGAAAACTTGAGTGTCTCTAACCACACTGCTGTAACGGAGCAAGAAAGTTAGAAACAAAGATCTCTGCCTACATAGAATCCTGGAGGTAATGCTCTGGAGACCTTGTCTTTGTAGGGCATTGGCTGGAATAGCTGCAGAAGGAAAATGCTTCTTCAAAATCCATTCTGAGCCATTCTAGCTTAGGGGGCTTTTCTTTCAAATTATCATTCCCTTTTAGAAGTATATCATTCACTCTGGGATGTAAGTGGCTTTCATTCCAAAATGACATCTACTTTAAGATGTTCTGGTACTACAGAATAATTTTTGTCACAATAGCTGGCTCATTTTCTGCTGTAAATGAGACTATTTTGTTCATGTCAGAACTCAGGCTTTAAATCATCCAGGTTTTCTGCTTTCCATAAATAATGTGTGATTGTAGATCATCACTGAATGTACTCTTTGAAGAGCTGTGTTGTGGATTGGAGCACTGGGAATGTGGGAAACAAGGAGGGAGAAGACCTAACTAAGGGCCAAGTGCTACAGCCAGTTCTTCATAACCTGACTCCATTTGTTTCTCTGGAAGAAAGAGGAGAGAAATGGATCAAAAGGCTTGAGCCTTGTGACCTAACGAGCTTTCCTTATCCAAAATACTCGCAGCCACAGAAGTGTGCAGCCACAATCCTGTCTGCTACCTTCCCATGAAAGTATCAGGGTTCAACATAAAGAGCTGCTTTAATGTAGCGTCTTGGGTGCATTCCAGGGATGAGTTCTCTGCCATCAGTTATTATGAGTCTTTTTCAGCTTTACCTGTCTTGGAAAACTGCATCAGAGCCAACACTGACAATGGTTTCACTGCAAGCACAGGCAAAGGTAAGGCCTAGTCAATGTTTAGTCCAGAGCAGAGCTGTAAATATGTTTTATTCTCATCAACACTTTTGTCCAAACAGCAGCCAGCTATCATCTGTGTTCATTTTGGTGCCGAGAGTGAGTGCAAGATAACTGTTCAGCTCTAGACAAAGCTTGGGCTAGACTCTAACACTTTTCCCATACTGAGATTTGCCTTGAAACCTCTAACTAGGGTTTACTGTGATGTCATATTAATGGCATATTAATAATGCAGCTTTTGAAAGAAAGTGCTGAGATAGTCCACTTCTGAGACCTAGCACAGTCATAAATCACTTGTCAGAAGTATCTAAGGAATGTGCTGAAATGCATGAGGCCATCAGTGGGTACTCTAAGGCAAAGCTGATCCTCCTCTCCTTAAAGATGTAGATTAGCTTTGGTATTTGGGGGGCCTGAATGTCACAGTTGACAGCTGTATTGGGACCATGAGAAGGAGTCAGTTGTCATCTTGGCACCCACCAGGAGGGGCTGAGAACTGCTTATTTTGCAAGAGAAGACAAAACATTTTAATAAAAATCCTCAGGAAGAGATGTGAGCATGACCTGGGGGGTAACTAACCTCAGGTTAGACTGAAGAATGCAGCTCACAGCACAGTCTCGGTCACCGCCTTGTGAAGCAATGTAAAGCACTGAAACCCCCCTCTAACATCAGCAGGTGCTCCAGCTGTTGTCTAGAGTCTGTATCAGGAATTTGACTTGAATTACAAGCTGGTTCTGTCAATTGGTGGATCCTTCCCATCCTCCCATCCCAAGAACAAGAAGGAAATCAAGCACTAACAAAGTAGCTTTAACTCTATCCTCCCAAATCTTTTTTTTTTTTT
>VWYK01052753.1:41869-66309 GCA_013399775.1 Semnornis frantzii
CCAGTAAGCAAGTAAGTCCCTCGTGACCCAGACTGCCAGCTCGAGAGACTCTTATCTTCTTTGTTATGGTTTCCTTATACCTAAACATCGCAGCAAGCCTCTGAGTGAAGTAGACATCACCATGGTTTTACCTTCACAGCCTACAGTATAATTTTCTCTATTAAAAAATATTCCAATTAGCTCAAACCAGCACAATGCAGCATTGTGACAAAGAGCAAAAAGGAGCAAGAGTGAAGTCTTCAGAATGGCAGTAGGCAAACTGTTGGCCTTACCTGGGAGTTCTGTGGCTTTTGTTGTTCTTGTGTCACTATCCCACTATTATTTAAACATAAACTTGAGATTTTTCATGCAAAAGCAAAAAATGTTTTGATTGTCAGACTTTTCATGCTGCCATTTGGAGCCTGGAAAACTTGTTTTTCTCCTGATTCCGCCAGGCGGATAAAGAACAACTAAGTGATGTGTGCTGTATATTTACTGACAAAATGTCTCAAGAACATGGAAAGAAGCAACCACATTTTCTCTTTTTTTCTGCCTGTTTTGCCTCAGCAGGTAGAGCTCCATTTGTTCAGATGCAGGGATATTAGGAGGTGGACTGTTAGGCTGAGCATGGCTATCAGGACACGCAATCAAGTTTCCGTGTCAACTTTGCTAGAGGAATATGTTTTGCTGTCAAACCACACAGCCCAGAGCGAGGGGAGCTGTCAATCTTGCGCACCACAAGCATCATGGGTAGCCAAATATTTTCAGTAACAGTACGTCAGTGTCATTAAGGCTAATTATCTACAACTCCAGAGCTCTGCTATTGGCACAACAATCTGCTTCCATGGCAACCTGAAACTCATTTGATCTTCCTGTGTTTTGAAAGTGTGGGGAATTTAGCTTTGCTCATGCCCAGAGCCTGTGGAATAAAAGCTTTTACAGTTTTTAATTAGATAAAGACTGTGACCATCTTGTGGACTCACATCAGAAGTCTTTCGTTTGGCTTCTGTGGCTCAAAAACTTCCACAGATGGTAAAATTGTTATGATTTCTTATTGTGAGAAATTCTGTGGGTTTCCTGTTATTCTGCAGGACTAGTAGTTAACTCTGTCCCACTCAGGGGAGGGATAGCAGTGGGCCTTTGGGCTCTAGGCCAAGCATTCAGGAGAAATACAAAATTCAACGAGGTTCAGCAGCTGAAATGAAACAGGGCAAAGCAGTCTTGGTCATCATGTCTGGCCAGGACATATTAATTCTTTCAACAAAACATGCCACTTTCAAAACAACGTGGGGAAAAAGAATGAAAAATGTAGCTGTAAAGTCAGGTAGAAAGTGGTGTTCCTGGCCTGGCAAACTGCTGGAGGTTTCCAAAGTGTTCCTAAAAGAGACTTCAGGGCAGGAAACATCTCCTTAATGATGCCTGTACAGAACAGCTTCTACAACCTGATTTACTCAGTCTTCAAAACAATAAACATGTTGAGTGTCATGGCTTTGAAATGACACCAGCTATGACAGCTCATAAGAAAAATTACTACTGAGTTAAATTAATTTATTAACTGAAGTAATGAACAAAGTAGTGATGCCATTTCCCCCACACACACCATTACCAGCGTTCTGATAGCAGCAGTGCTATGCCAAGTCACCACAGAGTGCTGTGAATGCCTGCAAGGCAGCATCCCTGTGGAAATCAAAATCTGCCTTACCATGTGTCCACAGTGAGTTCCTAGAAGCTCTGCAATCTAGGCAAGGGAGTAGCAGTTTTTCACAAACAACAGAGAAGAAGATGGTTGAGCTGGATCAGTAACTCAGGCAGGCTCCTGACAGTAAAAGCTTCAACTTAAGATCATGTCCTGTGGGAAGAGGACCAGTCCTGACCACCACTTTCCCAGCAAAGTAGTCTAGGAGCAGCTCCCCAGCGTCCTGCAGGGAAAGGAGCCACTCTGAGCTGTCATGTCTCTAGACTAGCCCTGAGCCTGGGCAGCCCACCCTCAGGTAGAGTAGAAGCTCTCTGGGCCTTTGCACCTGCCCACCTTGGCTCCTGTCACCGGTCTTGCTGATAATCAGGGGTTTGCTTTGAAAACTGATGGGGCCTTTTGGCATTGGATTTAGTTTCTTTGTAATTTCTCATTTCTTTTCCAAAGAGAGACCTCTGAGTAACCGATAGCTAAATAAGCATGGAAATTACTGTGGTTGAGAGGAGATCTTTGTAGGCTGCTGGAGAGAATGATTACACACAGGATGCAGCAGAACCCAGCTGATTGCCTGCTTCCCTGTAATTTGGAGAACCTTGTTTAGAGCCTGGCATTATATTCTTGCCTGAAAAGAGAACCTATATCTGGGCCTGTGTCTCCCAAACACCATCTGGGCTTGTTCACAGCTATCGTGGCCAGAAATTCTTTTCTAGAATCTATGAACGCATTCACTAAAGCCAATACAGTTTTGATGTGTAGCTGTCAACAAAGAAAGTACTTCGTTGTCAGATTCTTTGTTCAGGTGTCTCTGAGAGGAGCTTTTTGAGGGCCTGTATCTTTCTAAAAGCAGCTTTTGTCTTTCACCTTGTAGCCATAAGTTCAATCAAGAGTTACATATCTTCTATTAAATCTGGTTGTAATGTGATGCTTCAGATGATACAGAAACCTGCTGACAAACTAGGATTCACTTCAGTAAGGTGAAATCTTGTTGCTTCTTGCCAAGCTAAAACACTTCTGGAGCATCTTGCATAATGGCCTGGCTCCAGCTGCGTAGATCTCTACCTGTGTCTTTAGATCATCTGTCCTGGCACCTATAATCCTATCCAGAAGCTACAAATGGAAAACAAACTTTCCGTTTGTGCTGGTTTGAGCTAATTGGAATATTTTAATGGAGAAAATTATATTACAGGCTGTGAAAGGAAACAATGGTGATGTCTACTTCACTCATAGGCTTGCTGAGATGTTTAGGAATAAGTGCCCAAAATAAAAGATAAGTCAGTGTCTCGAGCTGGCAGTGGGTGTCTCTGGGGCACGGCATCTTAGGCGGTCTAGCTCTGGCTTCTCCTCTCTGCTGAGTAACTTCACTAACCACTTTCCTCTAATGCCCCCTGGCTGATCTTCAAAATTCTCCTTGAGCGTAAGGCAAACCTTGGGCTAAGGTGTAGGGGTGGGGAGAAGGTGGAAGGGTGGTTGGGAGCCCCTGCTGGGGTCTCTGATTTCTGGGAGGGGAGTTGTGTTTCTGTATTACCTTTACCTTGTATATTTCTGTAAATATTCCTGTATATACTGTATATATCTGCTTGTATATTGTGCTGAGCTGTAAATAGAGCTTCAGTCCTTAACTTCCAGCCGGCTGAGTTCTAGTCTGGGTCATTTTACAAAGCGGGGGGGGGAGCGGGGAACTCCCAAACTGTGACACCATTCTAGATCAGATTTGCTTGTTACACACTGTAGTCTAGAAGCTAGTGTGTATCCGTTAATTTTGCTCTTCCGACTTGTACCTTCAGTAAGTTTCTATCAATAGTATATAGCAATTATGGCTAAGAGAGTATTCCTCTTGTCCTCCTTCCTCCTTTGATTTAGACATCTTTGTCTGACAGTCCCACAGTCATCTGCCAGTAGGAGCTTGTGAGAGCCACCATTTGCTGGAAATACATGTGAAAATTTTGTCTTTGAAGGACAAGGAGGAGAATCTTCCTCATTCGGGTCCAAGCAACTATTAAAGGAGATAGCTGCATCGTGAATTTGATTTAATAATGAAGAAACTTGCAGTGTATCTAAGAACAGTGGTCATGAAAGTGTAGCACATTGTTCTGTCACTCCAATGCATGTTCATAAGCATGAGAAAAATTTCCTTCTAGATCCAAGTAACAGAAGCAGTTGCCAAGTTACACCAAGTGTTTATTTCTTTAAGCTCTACTTAATTTTAGTTTTTAATAGAAGGAACAAAAGTACCAAGCACTAGAAGCTCAGACTGACTGCATCCCGTCACTGCTACTCCATGTCATTTATGGACTAGTTGACTTGGGGATGTGGTGCATGGCCTCAAACCAAGGTGGCTTTAGCAGTGCCTGCAATTTTCCAATTGTGTGAAGTTTTTCTAAGCTGTGAATCTTTTGTCGCCGCTTCTGCTTCTGGCCTTATTTTGCTAGTTTTGTCTGAGTATAGATGGATGTACTTGACTCAGCACCTAGTTTTGCCTTGCTTTAGGTTGTTGATGGACCCTGTTAACAGCACCTTGCTCTGACTTGGTTGTTCTGAAGATCTGGAACTATGCCCTGGTTGGCAAGGGCACCATTGCTGCCTGTGCCCTGGCTTTGGGCTTGTTCTGCCTTACAGAGTAGCCCCAGTTTTGATGATGTCTGAGACCAAGAGGTCTGACTCTGCTGACAGTGTTTGGTGGTAGAGGCAGAAGAGAGCACAGCTGGCTGGTGAAGGTCTGGCTGTGATTTCAGTGTGTATTTACTAGCTGTGTGTTGCATAGAGAGTCCTGTTATTCGTTGTGACGTGATGTAACGTGTCAGCCTGGCCCTTCAGATCTTTTATGTTTTGAGACTATGCCAACAAATGATCTCAGTGTTGGTGGGAGGGGTTTTCTTAATGTACTGCTGGAAAACACACCGGGCTCCTGCACACCTGGGGTAAATCAGGGGCCTCCATCAGAGCTATTTGGGCTGTGCCAACCTATGCCACTTAAGAATGACTCAATGTGACAACAAGTCCCTTTTATGCCAGTGCGTGAGGGATACTGAGCAAGAGATCCACAGCAGATCCTGAAGATCAAACTGGAAGATTACCAGATAGGTAGGGAGCAACTTCAGATTCTGAATCTTTTTTCTTCTGTAATAATTTGTAGTTGATGCAGGACAAGTGTAAAACAACACAAGCACTAGAATGTCCACGTGTTTGAAGGTCCCTTTCCATCAGTAGAAAAGACTACATCTGATGTGCTGTAGAAGATTAGAGTGGACAACATACAAGTAGACTCTTCTTCTGCAAATGATTCATCTGTTTGTTAGACACAAGTGACAGGGCTCAGCAAAGTGTTTGCAAGCAGCTGAAGCTACCACCCTTCCCTGAGACAGGCTCTGCGTTCGGCTGGGTGAGGTGTGCTTCCTCACTGGCTTCTGGCTTTTCAACAGCCACAGTAAGGACAGAGCCAAACTATTCTTCTCAAGCTTAACTGTTCTTGGAGCTTTCTCTGGGGGGTTCCTCTGTGGCAGCTATAAGTTTCCTCTGTTTCAACAACCCATTCCAAATCCTCTTATATCATGCTTGGAATAAAAAAGGTCTGTCTGCCAGCGTGAGTCAGCAACGCACGTGGTGCAATTTGGTGAGCAGCTGAGTGGAGGGTGGCACACCACAAGCTCTATCTGTGTGTAGGGTCCTAGAAACTGCCATGTTCTTGGTGGTTTAGTTAATTGCCAATAGCATCTGAAGCTTGTTATTGCAGTTTTTCATTTGCTGTGTGCTTCTGGGTTGAGAAAATACCACAAGCGGCAATCCTTGTAGCCCTGTTCTCATGAGATTTCCTTTTTCCTTCCCTGATCTTGTGCAGTTCCCCACCTATTTTTCACATGCTCAGATGATCCAGGAGACTTGGAGAAGACCTGTCAGTTTTGAGTTTTCCTCCAGGATCACAAGACAATCAATATTCTTCACCCACCATTGTAGTGTCATGTATGGTTCCAGCCCTGAGGGTATGGAGCCAACCATTATTGGCATTCATTTCACTGCAAAAATGGGGTGGTTTTTTTTGTTCCCTCACTGTATGATTTTACTGACTTCTTGAGCTCTCCTAGCAGAATCCTCATGGAAAATGCATTCTATCACAAGTTTGAGTTTTGAACTGTCCATCAGAACCTGTAACTGCACAGACAAAAGCAAGGTGAGTTTTCAGTGCTCCAGCCAAGCATGCAGTCTGTGGCGTCTGGTGTAAGCACTGAGCTCTGTAAGCTCCTGGGGAGGTGGTGTGCATTGCACATAATGCCCACAGCAGGGCAGGACAACTTGTACAACAGAAGAATAACATTTCTACACCCTAAGTAAAACAAGGAGCTGTGGCTTCATCTGGAAAATAGTGCTGGAAGTGGCAGGCTTTCCAGAAGTCAGTCATGGTTAGGATCTTGTGCCACAGCTCCACAGATATTTTTCTCAGTGACAAAAACAGTTTCAGCTGTTCCTTGCCCGCCCTTCCAACATCTACTGCTCATTTCCACTCCCTGACTGTTCTCTCAATGGCTCTGCACAGTTACTTGTGGACTTTCTGGGTTGATAATTTTCAGTCAACTCTTCTTTTCCGTGATGGATTCTCTTCAGTTTTTAGCTTTCCCCTAATTCAGTTCCTCTGTTTCATTATGACCCTGCATAGAGCTAGCAAGGTGGGTTTGAGGCAGCAGTATAAGCAGAAAGAAGTGAAGTAGAGCTGATATTTACTGCTCAGAGTAAGTCTGATGAGACAATGGTTTAAGGCACTAGAACTAATCTTTGGTCATTTCTAGACTGTCTTTGGGAAGGGTGGGGGTAACTTTAATATTCGTCTGTATGAAATCACTACTGAGTTTGCATCTCAGGTTTGAATGCCACTTCTCAAGATAAAGAGGGTAATGAAAAGCAGTGATGCATTGAGTGGACTCTTGTGTAGAAGAGCATAATCTTCAGTGTGAGTGCTTTGGATCTAGCTTGGACATGACCTACTTCTGACACACAGCAAGTCTAGCTCATGCCAACTGCAAAAGGCTCATGATACTCAGTCATATCCAGTCCAGCACCTAGTGTGAAAATGTTACACGGCTGTTGGGGAACACAGAGAAGGATGGATGAGGAATTGCTGGTGAGAACATATTTCTGTGTTCAGCAGGTCTTAGTCAAGTTTATGGATTTGATATTAAAGGAAATGGAATTGGTATTTTCCTTAGTTTGTGCTGGGTTTTGGTGGGAGAGGTTTTACAGACTTTTCCTTTGTTGACTGGGCTCTTCCAATTTTTCCACTTATGATTCAACCTGCAGAGTCCTCGACTGTCTGTCCAGCACAGAAGAGTCTTCTTCAGGTCTCCACAGGACAAATGAAATGTTTCCTGTGGTAGATGGGAGTAATTCCTTTAGGATGAAGATACCTAATACATCTGCTTGGCAGATGCTGAGTTGTGAATCTTCCCTGATAATAAAATAGGATTCCTACTGAATCAGTAATATTCATTTATTCAAGATGACAGAATCCCATAGATTAGCATAGCAGAATTTATAACCGTGGTGATCAAAGGATGAAGTGATGCAAGGCATCACGAAGCTGCAAAGAGAGGCTGCTCTTTCATGATCCAAGAGTCACCAAAAGGCAGGCAGAGGCACATATATCACCTACCAGGGAGCTGACCCACTGTGACGGTTTGGGAGTTCCCCGCCCCCCCACACTTTGAAATGACCCAGACTAGATCTCAGCCGGACTGGAAGTTAAGAGATGAAGCTATATTTACAGCTCAGCACAATATACAAGCAAATATATACAGTATATACAGGAATATTTACAGAAATATACAAGTTTAAGGTAATACAGACACACAACTCCCCTCCCAGAAATCAGAGACCCCAGGAGGGGCTCCCAACCACCCTTCCACCTTCTCCCCACTCCCACACCTTACCCCAAGGTTTGGCTTACGCGCAAGGAGGATCGGCTGGGGAGGATTAGAAGAAAAGTGGTTAGTGAAGTTATTCAACAGAGAGGAGAAGCCAGAGCTGCTAGCCCGAGACCCAAGCAGCAAGCAAGTCCCTCGTGACTCAGACTGCCAGCTCGAGAGACTCTTATCTTCTTTTTGTTTTGGTTTTCTTATACCTAAACATCGCAACAAGCCTCTGAGTGAAGTAGACATCACCACTGTTTTCCTTCACAGCCTGTAGTACAATTTTTTCTCTATTAAAATATTCCAATTAGCTCAAACCAGCACACCCACCATACCCAAACAGATACTGGGACACTAACCAGAACCAGCCAACGGTACTGATTAAAAGTCCATGTCGACAAGGCAGGTCTGCAGTCAATGCAGAAAGTCAAATCAAGTGAGCTGTGATAAGAGCCAAAATTAGGGAAGTGTTCAGCCTAGTACAGGTGTACCAGCAACATCACTCAGGTGAGTGACAAGGGCCTAGGCATAGAAGTGGCCCCTGGGCAAAGCAGGGGAAGAGGTCCACAAGGGAGGACAGCTCTTTCTCCAGAGCTGCTGCTCCGCAGCTGCCTGAGCCAGCAAGCAACACGTTTTGGGCCTGGACAGTAAAACAATTTGGGATGGGGAGATGCACTCAGGGACCTGACACGTGATTTTCTGGGAGCTGTGGCATTCATTTATCAAACCAAGTGATGATGCAAAGAGAAAACCATACAGGCTTTTGTGTTCAGTTCTCCTGTGCACACCCTGCATCTCACTTTACCTCATCTCACTCCTTACAGCAGCGACTGTGAAATGTGGGAACACAGCAACAAAAGTGATGTCCGGCAGACTGGGAACTTAAAAGCATCAGCACTGTTATTAAATTGGTAAGTGTGATGGTTCCAGTATGAGATTATGATGGTATTTTGAACATCATAGTAAGATCTTATGAGATCTCACAACATTTTGTTTTGGAGCTTGTGTTTTGATCAAGAACCAAGAGACTGCTAATTCAGTAGAAACTTTCATGTGTGGAAACAATAAAGGAAATCATCCATCTCTCCCATTCCTAATTAAAGTGTGTAATCAGTGGAGAACATGACAAATGCCCAGTTGAAAGATAAAACATTGCTGTTTACAACGGCAAGAGAGACATAAAAATCTTCACAGCCTTTTGTATATCTTCCATGTGGGTCTTGGCACCCAGGCCAATGCCATTTCCCTCAGAAAACTGCCATCTGTTTCAGTGTGGCAACCATGCCCACTAGCCAGAGATAATTTTGGAATGAATAGTTACTTTTTTTCTCTTTAAAAAAAGGTAATAAATAAACCGTTTAAAGGCAGCGACAGATATTTGTTTTGATCAAATTGAAAATTTCACAGTGTGATTTCTTTGGGAAGCGCAGAGTTCTAATTGTTGGAGTGGAAACTATTTCAGAAATGTAAAAACCCATTTTTTATTTTGGGTTTGCAACACAGTGGTTCCCTGAGCCAGGACACACAAACTTTTAGCTTTATCTTCCAGGGTTTGCCATCTTGTGTATCCTGGCAATTAGTTTGGCCTCTACAGTAAAACTCTAGGCCTGAGCTTGATTAAGAGAACATCCTCAAACAAGATGAAGGCCACGGCCAGAAGCGGGCCACAGTGGCACTGAAGTAGATATGCTCCATGGCAAAGCTGTTGCATGGAGCAGAAGGTCCGGGTAGCAGTCTTTACCCCAATGCAGTCATCACTCCTCTTTTCAGCTTGCTAAGTCCAACTAGAAATTTTCATTTCGCTTCTTTTTAAGTGCAGTGGAAAGCCCCAGACACTGTGGTGTAGTTATGAATATGGTGCTATTGCCATAATGGATGAATCCTGGTTTTATATAGGGAGGGAAAGACCAGCCTATTTAATCCACCTAGAAAAAACAACTGGAGATTAAAAAAGGCAATTACCCACACAGGGCATCTCCTGCAACTCCTGCTCCCACCCATGTGACTGAGAAGCAAAGAGGACTCCCAGTCAGGTCAGTGTCTGGGTCTTCTTAAACTTTACTGCCATTTACTGCAAATGGTTTTCAGTCATTAGTGCTCTTTGTAATCCATCAGGCTGGCTACTGAGCTGGTTTCTTTGACAGCAGATAGGTTTCATTGAGCTGTACCTTCACATGTTGGCTTATTGGACAAAAAAGTCCCCAGAGGCCGCAGTGGGACACTCTGCAATCTGCAGCAGTCCTCAAATCTGCCCGACAGTGCAGAGTATAGTGAGGTAAGGGTAAGATGAGGGTGGTCATCCCCTCCAAGTCCACCTTAAGTGAGGGGGACTGGCAAATATCTTCCAGAGAAACAGCAGCAAGGTTGCCGTTTCCACAAGTCAGTTTCCTCCTGTTGCACATTCGCTATGTTAGTTGTGAGGGAGCCCTTCTCAGACACTACTGAATAATGCACTTTGGTGCCTGTTCTCGTGCTGTGCCCCCCCTGTGCTGTGCTGTGATCAGAGGTATTCTGACAGAAGGTAGAATAGATCTTGGTACTGCCCTGCTGGCAACATCAAATTCATCCGTAAAGACATGCTAGTTATGCAAAAAATGCTAGAACTTCTTCTATCAGGGCAGGAGCTGTGTTGCAATATATGATACACAGCACTGCACATGAAAGATGTGGCTCATAGGGCCTAACTTGTGCCATTTTGTGCTAAAAATCTTTTCTGGAGTAGTTGCGTAGAGCCTTTCTGTGCTCAATGAGGAGAAATGGTCACTCTCAGGAGACCTTAGGACCCATGTCCAATCTAGGAGGGCTCTGGTATGTATGAGCTTCACAAAGACACAGTGCTTCACTTAAGCACCTTACTTTCAAAACCCGATGGCAAGTAACCCTGCCCTTACTGTGAAGGCTGAAACGAAGTCAGAGATCTCAGACCAAAGCCCTATAACAAACTGCATAGATTGGGTTTTTAACGGGAGTTTTCCATCCAGTATCCCACAGAAAGGAAGCGTGGTGACTCACTATAGTATTAGGCAGGAACTGGCAGATGTCTGAGAGGACCCTCTACTACCCAGCATATAGATGCTCCATAGCCAAAGAGACAAAGTTAAGTTATCTCAGGGCCATTTGGCATGCTTTGCAAACTCACCCATATCTGAACCTGGTCTGCCAGAACTGCTTCCCTTCAGGCACTCTGTTTAGGACTGTGACTGATGACTCTCACAATACTGTTGTCAAGTGCCCAGTTACTTGTCTTATTATCCTGCAACTACTTGCAAAGAGAATGAGAAGCTCTGTTGCTCCCATGGGCACACATTTCTGTACTTGTCAGCACAGCAAAACTTTCTAGAAGCAGATGGAGTTCCTATGGTTCTAATAAGCACTTCTGAGATGTGGCACAGTCATGTTCTTGCCACTCTTTAGTGGCTGCCAAAGAGAAGCAAGAGAGATGGCTTTTATGTGCCAGACAGAGGAGCTGACAAAGCCAGGCCAGGCAGCGTGGGCGGAGCGTGTCAGAAACAGGGATCGTTTTCAAGCTGTCTAGAAGACGGAGTTGCTAAGGGCCCCTATCCACAGCTCATTACTAGACTGTCCAACAGCATTTCAGGGGGAGCAGCACAACCCTTGTACACCGCACATGGTTAGGAGAAGCTCCAGAGAAGGTTCATTGCAGAGTGTGATGAAGCAGTAGCATATGTCCCGGGGGGAAATGGGTGAATCTTGTTGCAGAGCTTTAATTGTATACAGTGGGGTAACACCAGTCCTTCCCACGCTGCCACGTGGCTCTGAGCATTGCATCAGGAATGCTGCAAATACAGAGCAGAGGGTTGTGATGGGTAAACTCTGGCTGAAGGCCAGGTGCTGACCAAAGCCTCTCTATCACTTCCAGTCTTTGTCTGGACAGAAGAGAGAAAATATAACAAAAAGCTCATGGGATGAGCTAAAATCAGAGAGAGATCATTCACCAATTACTGTCATACACAAAGCAGATTTAACTTGGGAAAAAATTATTTAATTTACTTCCTAGTAAAATTGAATTTAATTCACTTCAGTAGTCAACAGCTGCTTTTGTAGACCTGTGGTATCCGCTGATACACAGCAAACATGCCAGAGTGCTTCTCTCTGGAGAAGTGTGCTGGGTTAGCAGTGTTGTTCTTCCTTCCCACTTCATGAATGGTGGTTGCTAAAGAGCGCAGCTTGCAATTTGAAATAGTTTAAAAGAGTTAAAATAGCAGCTTAGGGTACAAGGCAGCATAGTTAAAAAGCAGAGCAAGCTGGGGGTTAGAATTAGGACGTTAAGCAAGCTTCACATAAAATCCTGCTTTGCATCTTCCAGAGTGTGTGGATACAGTACACAAACAACAGTAGCAACAAATCTCTACAGAATGTATCTTGAGAAATCTCCTAAGATCTTAACAAAGGCTGAGCTTTCAGTAAAGAATTTGTTTCTTACACATACCTTTCCCCAGACTATTTGAACGTTTTTGAAGGGCAAGCACCCAGAGAGAAGCTACCCGCTGGCACGATTCAGTGTTAGGACTTAGAGCTTCAGCTTTATTTAGTTTCAGTCTTCATCCCTTTGTCTGTGGAAACCCCTCAGGCACCGGTGGCAATTCAGCCTTTCTTTGCCTCCATTTATGGTACTCAGACTTAATCTCTTGGAAACAGCAACTTCTCAGAGGCTGAGGTGTCTGAGTTTATGATCTGGGTTTGCTGTGAGGGATCTCGGGCCAGCTTCAGGTCATTGGCAGTTGTGAGTCAGCCAGCACAGCTGACTTGAGTGGGCTACAGGTAAGTCCCAGACCATCAGCATCACACTTAGTGTAAAGGAAGAAGTTTGCTGAGGAGGGGAGGTTTGTTTGTTTTCCATGTGCCTCATTCCTTTCCTGTTCCTGAGGCCTGCTTTCCTGTTTAGGGTGAGTGCTGCACTTTGCTGGGCTGAGCATGGCTTTGTCTACTTTTTATTGCCTTTGGTGCCATCTTGGCTACCTCATTGAACTGTTTTCAGTTCAAACTCTGCATTTTCTCTCCTATTTCTGATCCCCCTTCTCTGACTGGGAGGGGTCATCAGGTTACAGCATAACTCCTGGAATTTAGCCTCAGGTTTAGGCTGAACCTAGGCAGCTTGGTGTGAGAGGACTTGGGTGAGAGTCATCAGCACCGTACAGCAGAGAATGTGTTGGTCTCTTGTGGTGTTTAAATTTTCTAAATATGTGAAAATCTAGCTGGGTTTATCCAGCCCTACAATTATATCATAAATCATTGTATCCATAAATAAGTGCTAGGGCTGTTATTCATACACAGATATATATAAATCTTGCTTGCATCTTGTGAAACTCCTTTTGTTTCAAACATGTTCTGCAGCAGTGATTAATTATGCACTAAAGTGTTTGATTCCACTGCATTGAAGTGACTCAGCTTTTAAATTCCCTGGCTGTGATTATGATCCCTTTTCAGAGCATCTGTCACAGTGTAGACTTTCCTCTTGTCCCTTTTTACTGCTTCTCTAAAATGAAGAACTCTATTGCTAAAATCATAGAATCTGAGAACTGTCAAGGTTGGAAAGGACCTTTGAGATCATGAAGTCCAACCACACATCTTCAGCTCCTGAAATCCCATGACTACTGCTAAACCACTATCACTGAACCCCAACCCTGAGCACCATGTACACGCATCTTTTAAATATCTGTAAGGATGGTGACTCCACCACCTCCCTGTTCCAATGCTTGATAACCATTTTTGTGAAGAAATTTTCCCCAATATCCATCTTGAACCTCTCCAGGTACAGTTTGAGATAATTTCTTCTTGTCCCGTCACTTGTTGCACGTGAGAAGAGACCATCCCCTGCCTTGCTCCAACCTCCTTTCAGGTAGTTGTGGCGGGCAATGAGATCTCCTCTTAGCTTTCTCTTCTGAAGACTAAACGATCCCAGTTGCCTCAGCTGTTTCTTATAAGAAACACTTCACTAGCTTCGTTGCTCTTCTTTGGGCATGTTCCAGCATCTCAATGTCCTTATTGGAGTGACGGGCCTAAAACTGAGCCCCATACTCAGGGTTTGGCCTCCCTAGTGCTGAGTAGAGGGCAACAATCATGTCCCTGATCACGTTATTCCTCATACAGTCCAGGATACTGTTGGTCTTCTTGGCCACCTGAGTGCTCTGCTGGCTCATGTTCAGCCAGTCATCAATCAATGCCCCCAAGTCTTTCTCTGCTGAGTGGCTTTACAGCCATTCTTCCCCAAGCCTGTCAGGTTGTATAGGGCTGTCGTGGCCCAAGGGCAGCACCTAACACTTGACCTCCTTGAACCTCATGTGTTAACCTTAGCCCATCTATGCAGAGCTACCCTCCAGCAGACTGGCATACACACCCAACTTGGTGTCATGTACACTTGCTGAGGGTGCCTCAGTCTCTTCATCCAGTCACTGATAACAATGTTAAGCAGAACTGGCCCCAGCACAGATCCTTGGGGAACACCGTGGGTGACCAGCTAGATTTAACACCTCTCACCATTCTTTTTCACTCATTCCCCAGGTCTGGAAGCACTCAGATATCTTTGCTGAAGCATAACTGATTACAGATAAGGCTGCATGTGGCGTAGAATGATTTACTCGTGTCCTCAAGTTGCCCAGATTTGCTGAACAATGCCCACCCTTGCTGTGAGAGTGGGGGCTGGGAGCAGCAACCAACCCACCCCAAGTATTTCACATGAACTCATTTAAAAGCAAAACAGCTGGAGTATTTGAATAGCCCTGACCACTATGCTTCAGTGTCAGAATTTTTGGTTTGTGTTTTAGGGAGTGCACCCACAGATGTAGTGTCCAAGCCATCAGCCTGCAGGCTCATGCCAATCCATAAAGCATGTGAAATGTTGCTTTTTAAATTTATGATTCTTTGTTTGCAGAGAAACTTTTGTTTCCTGGCTTCAAGCACAGTCTCATGCCTACAGCATGCTGCTACTTCAGAAGATAACATTACAGGGGGGAAAAAAAATCTAATTGTGTTAATCTGGGCTTTTTGAGACTTGGAAGCTGATTCTCATGAAAGAAAAAGATTTTTTTAAATATTGGTAGTTGGGGATGGGAGGGAAAAAAAATATATTTTGCCTATTTCAAGACCTCTCTAATTTACTAGGGTGATTTAAAGTGTCCTCAGTATACATCTGAGTCCAGGCTATGATGTAGAATAAGACTGAAAACCTGTACAAGTAAAATATTTTTCATTTCATCTCTTTTCCCTATGCATTTAGTTTGGGGTTTTTTTTCCACCCTCATTTAACTGCATTGTTGGTCATTAAGGGATGTCTGAAAGAAGATGGAAGTAGGATATTATCTAGCAGCTGGAAATATATTCAACTCCTTTCTTCTCTGTGAACTTCTGTTAAATGGTTGGCCTGTTATTCCAGTTTCTCAGATCATAGAATCACAGAATGGTAAGGTTGGAAGGAACCTCAAAGATCATCTAGTTCCAACCCCCCACCTTAGGCAGGGATATCTCCCACTAGAACAGGTTGCTCAAGGCCTCATCCAACCTGGCCTTGAACACCTCCAGGTGTCCACAACCTTCCCTGGGCAACCTATGCCAGTGTTTCACCACCCTCACTGTAAAGAACTTCTTCATAGTCACAGGATCACTACTTCTCATCCCCCTGAAGGAGTAGCACCCACCTGAGCAGGCAGCACATGGATTGCCTTAGAACCAGGAGCACTGCCCCAGCTGACTAAGGCACGTGGCATGGCGCTGTGGATATGACAAAGATGGTGGGGATGGGGAATACTGAAAGAGGGGGCAGGGTGCTAATCCATAGGAAATCAGACATCCAGAGCTGTGAGGCCAGGGAGAAAGAAGAGTTTAGCAGGTGCTAAATTAAGCCTTAGTAAAACAGGGAAGCAGAGCCAAGACTAGTGCCTGTGGCAATGATGGTCCTGGATGGAGAGAAAGCAGCTGCCCTGCAGGCATGTGAACTAGAGGTCTGGTTGGAACGGGAGAGAGGATATGGTGGCAAGCCTCCTATGTAGTTTGTAGGACTTTAGGTCTGCTGTGTATTTGGGGCCCACAGAAAAGCAGCCAATGTTATCTGAGTGCTCTCTGCTTTCCTCAGGGTGAGCTAAGGACAAGTTGCAGCCAAACATTACGGTGTTTCCCAGCTCTTCTAAGCTGCAGTCAGCTCCCTGTAGTTGAGCAGAAGGGACTCTTTTGGCTGTGGTTGGAGTGCTTAAGGAATATACTCTAACATACCATTGTCATTTTCTTGGGTTTGCATGTTACCCTTGTTATGTAACCTTTGTTTTTGCCTTCCAAAGGCAAGGAAGTCCATTAGGCAGCCTGTAAGATTTACCCCCTCTGTCTCATTCGTAGCCGTAGGGTAGGCAGGGGAAAGAAAAAGCTATTGTGTGAGGAAATGAGATGCTCAGTAAGATGTTGTGATGTATACCACATTGTTGGAGGGGAGCGGTGCGAACCCTGCTCCGAAGCACAGGGAACTCTTCGCATCCACTCACAAGTCCCTTCTCCACCCTTTGTATGGGCAGGAGCCTGCAGAGGCAGCCTCTTTACCAGAGGATCCCGGCTGCCCGAGACTGGTCAGCCGGCGGATTTTTTGAGTACCCGTTTATGGATCTCAGGAAATAGCAGCAGTCAGCTCCTCACCCCGGGCTCGCTTCTCCCAGGTGCTGGCACACTGCGGCAGCTGGACAGTGCGATTGTGCCTGTGCTTGCCTTCAGCAGGAGCAGAGCCCTTAGTGCAGATTGCTCACTGGCCTGACCGTGCAAATAATCTTGGAGGAAGGATGTACCCTTGCAGCATTGGGACTTCCGAATGACTGTGTCCCTCTAGCTGCTTCCATGGCGCTGTGCACAATCTGAGGATCTAACCCAGAATTATAATTTCTATTACCTTCCCTCCCCACACAAAACATCACTTTTCTTTTTTTTAATCTTGGGAAGAAACACTTCTCAGAATACCCTTTCTTTAAAGACATGAAACAATCCTTTTTCCATTATACTGGCATCTTTCTCCATGGGAATTGCTAGGGAAGGAGCTCTGCCAAACATTCTGCTTTCGCTTTCTCTTAACACATTGCCTTGAATCAGTGAGAAGTCCCCTATGTCCAAACCTGATTAAAACTCATATAAGTTAAGTCTTTTTGAGCTGAGTGCGTGTTGTAAAAGCTGCTGTGAGTCAACAGCAATTTTACAGTCATAGTTTTGTGTGGTCCTCGTTTGGAGAGTATTAGGCATAAAGTTGTCATACTGCATCTCTAATGGGTGCACTCAGTAGGTGTAATTTATGGGGCTCATTGCCTTTTGAGAGTGAAGTCATGTAGTGTATCAGGGGTGCCCTGCAAATGAAGTAATTAAATTTTGTCATCTGTCTTGCAAGGTGTCCCAAGTGGGAGTAAGAGCAAACATGGGGGAATGTGAAGTGGGGGGTGGGAGAGAGGTGATTGGATTCTGTCAGTTGATAAACACTTACAACACTCTTTCTAAAGTCTTTAATTGAATTTCATTTGCTGAAGCCCAGTGCCATGTCTGGAGGCAAGCAGCACATCTTTTCCTTGACAGTTCTATTTATATACTTGTGAACTAGATCATTGTAATGAATATGGATGGGCAATAACTACAAAGTTATTGCATAATTTTTCAAAATTTTATGATTGCCTTTCCTGCTTCCTCTGAGAATAATGGCTCCACTGTACAGCCTGCAGACCATTCACTGTATCTTTCATACTTTTTACCACTTCAGCAGATTTTAATTTATTTGAGACACACTAGAAGTGGTAGGTAAACAACCTACAGAAAGAATCCAATTTATAAGACAAGGAAGACTTGAGCCAGTATTAAGTTGCTTTGGAGATCACTTGAATGCAGGTCTAGGCTTTTTCATCGTTCTGACTTGGCAGCAAAGGGCAGTGTATGTGTGTGTGGGGAGGAAGTCAACTGAAAACCACCCACCGCCAGCTTTACCAGCTATAGAATGGGTCTGTAGCAGGATGACTGCTTGGATGGAAAGAGGTTTTGTACTGTTCAGATAAATGTTCAGGCCTGTTAGGAGAAGTTCAGTTCTCTTTCACAGGGATGGTGCAGGCTCGCTTTGCATCCTGGCACTAGCTGGAGTAATCTTGACCTGTGACTTGCATTCTGTTTTCTCCTTGATCCAGTCCAATCCATTCTTCTTCCATTCTGAAATAATGGAATGTAACACTTCACCCTGAGCTGCGATAATGAGTAAAATTACTTCTGAGAGTATGAGCCATCCCTCATTGAAGTTGATAGAAGTGTTTGAGTTAATAAAGTGAGTTCTGGAGATGTCCTTAAAACAAACAGGTTTAAATTCTGGCCATGCTGAAGCTGATGGCAAGAATAAAGTGGGACTTGGCCTCAGTGTCTATGCATTGGTCGTCACAAAGTCTGCTTCCCCTTGAAGGCAGACCTAAGTGCTCTAGTCTCAACACAAGACTGCAGTCCTCAAGACCACCAAGAATGAACTGTGTTAATGCCAGTTAAGTTGCTCTTTGAAACCCATTTTGGGACTGGTTTATTGTCACATTTGACTCTCAAACCCAAAGATCTTGGACCTCAGTGTTCAGTAATGTGTCATCAGAGGCACCATTCTCAGAAGGGTCCATGTATCAAACAGTCTTGGCTTCTCAAGTTGCTTCATGGTATGTAATAGAAAATGTGGCTACCTCAGCTGGTCTCTGTGACCGAAACATCCTTTCATTGATCACACTTTTACAGTGCATAACACCAATGAGTGCTTACACCACAGAAACATGCTTTGGGATTGCAGCCTTGTGTATATGTCTTTTTCGAAAGGAAACTACCAGGGCTGGTAACTGATTTTGGTGTAAAAAATGTTTCGGTAAGCTGGCTTTGCAGCACAGAGAACACTGCATCCCCATTCAGCTATAAAGGATTTTTTTGTCGTTGTCTACTTTTTATTCAAACCTGGGTTGCAAAATACTATTTCTCACTGTTGTTTTTTGTTTGGTTGAGGGTTCCCTCCCCCCATATGTTTTTTCTTTTTATTATCTGTGTTCATAATAAATTTTACTGATGGTACCCACTTTGAATAAAGGGCATCTGTGCTCTGTTTTGTTCGCCTTTCCCTGCAGCATGACTCCAGCTTTGCAGGCTGAATTGTCTGAGCAAACCACAAGTATGTACTTTGTCCTGTGCCAGCAAATTCATGGCACTATTGTGAACAGAGCCAAAATCTGTTTTGATGTGTTGTTTGGTTTGTGTTGTTTTTCATTGTGATCAACAGCTTAAATGTGGAAGAAGAATTGAAGCCACCATTTTCACAGTCCTTCAGTGGCCTCCTGTCCTCTGAGTGGAATCTTTCCTTCTTCAACCTGGACCATGTGTAGGGCAGAGGAAGGTGAGTCTACCTAATCTTCACTCCTCCAAACACCAAACCCCGCGTTATCAGCATTTCATATCACAAGTTTCCCTTTCACATGTAGACAACCCATTCCTTCATACCAAGTCACAAGCATTTTAGATTCCAGATGTCCTCAAAAGATTGTCTTGCTTTTCCCTCTTTTTCAGTGCTTTGGCATAGTCAGTTCTTTCAGCATATGGAACCACTTCTACCTCCTTATCCCCTGTACACACTTTCCCACTCAACATGATGACATGTGACCACTCAACTCATAAACAGGAGTTAGGGAAACAGAAGTTAAACCACGGGCACCAAAAGTGGTTTTGAGAATGCAAATGTGGAAAAAGTGGGATACTGCACAGGCGTGTGGTTTGTTGCCATCTGCCTGGCCCTCTGCATGTGTGAGCACAGTCACCCGAGGTTACAATTGAAGGGATTTGGGGTTTTTGCTGGTAAAACACTCTGCATTTTGGCTTGGAAAATATGCTTGCTTCCCTCCCCGCAGGGAGATTACAGGTGCTGTATGTTGCTATTATGGTTGATCTTTTGCAATAAAGATACCACACGGGCCAGGATACTAAACAGGCAGCAGGGCTAGATGCTGATGGATCGCCTGTGGTCCCACATCCATCTCCTTCCTCCCGGAGCCCCATCTAGTGGCTCCGTCCTTCCACACATCGGCCATGCCTCCTGGCTGAGGACCTGTGCGCATGAGTTCCGCATCAGTAAGGGCAGTCACGGAACGATGGGTCAGAGGGGACCAACCCCGTGCCGTGAGCAGGGACATCTTCAACTAGACCACGTTGTTTGGCGTCCTGTCCAGCTTGACTTTGAATGTTTCTGTGGGTGCTTCTCTGGGCAGTTGGGCAACCTGTGCCAGTGTTTCACCACCCTCGCTGTAAAGTATTTCTCCTGATCAAACCTGAACCTCCCCTCGTTCAGTTTAAAACCATCCACCTCTGTCCTGTCTCGGTGTGTTAGTAATGCATCCCCCGCAGGTGTGTGGCATGGGGCAGGTATCAGAAGCTGGCTGGCATTGCTTGAGCACTGTTTTAGTGACTGGTAGCTGGTGTGCACAGGCAGCAAACTCGCTCTGCAGTGCCAGGGAGGGACACAGCCGAGACACCGTAGTCTGCTAGGTACGTGGGAGATGTCACCTCCCGCGTGGGCTGCTGGGCACAGCAACGAGCCGCTCGGGGCGGAGTGCTGCTATCGTTCTGGGGCTGCCTTAGAGCTGGCTGGTAGGGGCTGCTGAACTGTTGGCCAACTCAGGGGCTGTCTGCAGCACTGCTGTGCAGATTCGCCTCGAAATTGAGCTAGCTTTTCAGAAAGCTCATGACCGGTAGATGCTGACTGACTCTGTGGTGCCTCCAGGGGTGTGTATCTCTGAAAACGACTAAAAGTTGATGTGGACCAGAACGGTGCAGTATGTGCTAGGAGGGAGGAAAAAGGGATAGCTGGAAATGGAAGGAAGCAGCTCCTCAGCTTCAGCATTTGGATTTATTTTTTTTTCTATAGATGTCCATCCCATAGATGAGCCCTGAGAGCTGAGAGCTTGTTTCTTAACTGTTTTTGTTCTTTTATTCTTTTATTAATTTAGAATTTTCATTGAAAATCTGTTTAAGGTTATTAAACAGAGGAAGAAGACAGGCTAAGGTGATGGGAGAACGTATGAATTAGTGGGTCACCGGATGAGGTATGTGGTGTCTAATGAAACATGGATCTTAAGAGGAACTGATGAAACAGCCCTGCTTTAGGGAAGCAGTGCTTGGAGTACCTCTCGTTGCAGCAGCAGTGCTCAGCTTTAGATTCCAACTCCTTCAGCTTGAGCTTGCCACTCAACAAAGGTAGTCCTGGGAGCATCTCTCAGTGTCAGCCCTCAGTGCCTTATCTTTTGACAGTCAGCAATTATTTCAGCTGAGACACTTCACCATAGTCACTTATTTGGAGGGAAGAATTAACTGGATACAAGAGGGGAAAGCAGAGTGACACACCTGAAGTGGGCAGAGCCATTTCAGAGAAGTGCTGGACCCAAACATTGGTCAGAAGCATGGAGACAACTCAAATGCCTGACCTGATTTTGGAATCTAACACCAAAGGTGTTACCAGCAGAGTGCACAGGCAGACTGCAATCAGGATTGTAATTTCTTAGAGGCCACAATTAGTCAAGAGCTGCATCAGAGTATGGAGGACACATGACAAAAGTCCAAGGGATCTCCTCTTGCCAGCCATACTCCTGTCTGGGAGTGACAATCTGCATGGTTTCTGAAGCTGGTGTTCATCAAAGCCTTTGAGGTAACCAGGGCCTTCCACCATATGAAAGTCCAGTGAAGCAGGGAGCTGGGCAGCTGAAATTTGTAGGCTAGGGGCTCAGGTCTGCTGCTGTCAGCCTTCGTCCAGATCATTTCATCCTGTGTCATAGTCTCCCACTTGCAGAAAACAGTGTTAATATTATTTAACTACCTCATGGAAGTGAATTGCAGCTCAATTAATGGTTTGCAAAACACTTCAAAATGCTCACTAGAAATAGGCAAAGGATAATTAACGTCATGTATTTACTTAGTGAACTTTCCTTGCCAGGTGCAATCTTCCTGAAATTCCCATTGCAGTAACTGTTTGCACTGCCCTAGCAAAAATAAAATGGTTCAACCAGCCTGTCTTCTGTGAGGAGACTAGGGGCTGTAGGAATCAGGCGCTTGAAACTTGAGGAGAGTAGCTGCCAAGACAAGGAGCAGACATGGTCCTGGAGAGGGCAGGAGAAGATGAGCAGATGCCTTAATTGTGCCTGCTCCCTCGAGGGCAAGTGCGTTGTACCAGGCAACCTGCATGGCACAGCCTTGTTCACCCTGAGCTTGGCCAAGGCAGGCTCTGGTTCTTCTGTAGCACTGCTGCTCATGTCTGCCTGGCACAGGATTGCTGCTGGTGCCTCATAGGTGTAATGCTGGCATCAGCTAGACAGCAAGGTCTTCAGAGATGACTTGTTTCTATGAGAGATTCCATACCTTCCCCTCACTGCGCTTTCCAAATTTTAATGAACACACAATGATGGTTTCCAGCCTAGGAGTAGAAAAATCTTGTATCAGGATCACTCTTACCATAGTGAAGCTTCTACTTTCTCACAGGAAAAGACAGATCCAGAGAGAGTGCGTCTTGGTGTGGCAGCTGTGTTTGTGCAACGAATGTGGCACACGTGGTGCATGTGATGCAGCCCCCAACAGCAAAGGAGGGAGCAAACAAGGAAACACAACCTGGCTGGGAGTCTTCAAGGACTCTGAGTTCTAGGGGTGTCTGCAGTGTTGGAGTGAAGGCTAAGTGCTAAGTTTGGCTTGAAGGAGGAGCAAATAATTGTCAGTAGGAATCTGTTTATTCTTGGATAGGGCTGTGCAGACTGAATTTTAGTTCACAGAATCACAGAATGTTAGGGGTTGGACGGGACCTCCAGAGATCATCCAGTCCAACCCCTCTGCCAGAGCAGGATCACCTAGGGTGGGTCACACAAGAATGCATTCAGGTGGGTTTTGAAAGTCTCCAGAGAAGAAGACTGCACAACTTCTCTTGGCAGCCTGCTCCAGGGCTCTGGCACCCTCACAGGGAAAAAGTTTTTCTTGAGATTCCTGTGGAACCTCTTCTGCTTGATCTGCGACCATTGCCCTTTGTTCTGTCATTGAACAGTGTAAAGGGATGGGGTAAATTAATTAATGCGAGACGATATATAAAAATATTAACAGTTTATTAATATTAAATATTCAGAACTCGCATCACCC
Source organism: Semnornis frantzii (assembly GCA_013399775.1). Taxonomy (NCBI): domain Eukaryota; kingdom Metazoa; phylum Chordata; class Aves; order Piciformes; family Ramphastidae; genus Semnornis; species Semnornis frantzii. The sequence goes on from VWYK01052753.1 coordinate 64,574, forward strand.
CCATCACCATTTAATAATAATACTAACAGGTTCTTGCAACTCTATGGAAACTATGTACAGGTTATAACAGGATCTGGAAATAGTTATTAATATATAACATTAATTAAACTCGATATGAACTGGAAGAGAAGGGTTTGCGGTCAGTATACCGCTTGCTCACTAGGTAAGCATAGGACATAAAGAACAACTTTCTGCTTAGGGCAGAAGGCTATTAATAATTACAAGAGGCTTTGGCATTTACCCACAAAATTATTATCTGACAGTACCCAAGGCGGGGTTACTGTCGGTAGCCGTCAGCGGCTTTAGAGTCTCCCCTGGGCTTCTGGGGAAGGAGGCAGACGATCTCTGACCTGTTCCTGGTTCTCTGGATGATATTCTCTCCAGGGCTTCCGTCTGGGCAGAAGGCTTTCAGGTATAGGCAGGACGTCTTCCAGTCACGCTGGCGGTGCAGGCCAAATGCGTGTAGGCATGGCGGTATCACAGGCACCGGCACGGGCACGGCACACCGTGTAATGGCAAAGGCTAAAGGCTGGCGAAAGGCAAAAGGCGAAAGGCAAAAGGCGAAAGGCGAAAGGCGAAAGGCAGCGTGCTCTCTGCTGACCTCCCTTTTATGCAATACAGCCCGAGATCAATGCCCTTTGGACACTGGACAGCCAATGAAATGGCAGTTAGCCAAGATTTGCCCATATTAGGTGGAACCATAGGCCTGCTCCACCCTTCTTCGGGAAGAACACGGGCCCTGCACAAGGCTGCCCCGTGCACCCTGTTTACCACAGGGTCTGGTCAGGCAAGGGACCCCAGACTCAGTGGCGCCAGGCCCTTTGTCCCTTTTCCCGCCGTTGCTCTCCCCCAAAACAGCAGGAGGAAAGCAGAAAAATATGTCTGGGCAAGCCAGGAAAGGTATAAACCCAATTTGGCTTGCCTAGGCCTACCACGACAAACAGAAGTTCTAAATGTTGAGTAGACCATGCAGAGTCATAGTCACTCACTGCAGAAAGAAATGAGTGACCTGTTGTAACTCCCTGCTGATGTGCTCTCTTAATTTCCTCACCCTTGAGGTGAGATTGGGAGAAAATACTCAAGAGTTCCTACAACCTTCCCCTGGCATTGTCAGTGAGAAATGGGAGGTTCAGAACAAACAGGGAAATTTGATCCCTACACCAATAAGGTTTTGCCTGGTTAGTCTGTGCAATAATAAGCACTGCAGATTGCTCTTGAGGCATATTGTGAAACCTTGACTTCTAATGGAGATAGAGGCTTAGGAGAAACTAGCTGCATCACAGCCTTAGTCTGAGTTCAGGAGCTCAGTTCTACAGGTCAGGTCTTGAAGAACGGGGAATGGGAAATGAAGTCCAGTGAGCTCACTGTGCATGTGCTGGTAATTTTGTGTGACTGATTCAAAAAGATCCCATCGGTGAAGAAAAGCACAAATTGGGAAGGTGCTTAGAGGTGGCTTAGAGCCACTTCATTTCATTAATGAGTTTTGTTTGCCTCTGCCAACATTACTAACCTGAAACTTCTATAAAGTGAGTCAGCATCCTCAAAAATAAGGATATTAGTTTAAAAATAATGGCATTTCTAGAACAAATAAGTATAGCTTGAGTTTTTACTTCCTCTCCCAATGACCTTCTGATTTTTAAGTGTTTAGATGTCCTTTTCAAGCTTTCCTCAATAATCACACAACTTGCAAAGGTGTTTTATTTGTTTTTGTGGTGTTTTGGTTTTATTTTGGGTTT
>VWYK01052756.1:1630-15747 GCA_013399775.1 Semnornis frantzii
TGCTATTGAAGAGTCACTGAGCTAGTTATGGGATTAATACTCTCTTTCTTTTTAAATTACAAAGCTCCAGATTAATTTATTTTAAATTGTGAAAATAAAAATGAGATAGGATGCTTCATTTAAGCATAGACATTTAAAGTTCAGATATAGCATCGACATTTACTTACGGTATACTTTGGGTGCATAACATTGCTGGTAAGGTGAATTCAGAAATACATTATTTTTCTAATCAATTAAAACATTAATGTGCAGTAACTAACAGCTGTGTACATCAAAAGAGCAAGCAGGATTTGGGCCACAGCATTTAGAAATATGACCTGAAAAGTAAATGTTAAAATATAATTCTGGTTTAATCCTTCACCATCTAGGCATCACGCCAGGATTAAGCCTGGGGGAACTAGGAGCTGGAGAATAAGCAAGCATATGTTCCTCTTTGATAGAAGGGAAGCCTCAGAGCAATTTGTTGCTCTGCAATCCTAGCAACAAATCAAGATATTCTTACGCTGCTGTGGTGACCTGATCTGCCAGTGACAGAGGGATAACCATCACCCACCTTGGCTCGTTGAGGGGAACTGTGTGGATATACTGTGGCACACATCCAAAGCCCACGTGTGTGTCCAGACAGCAAAGGTGGATGTGAGGCTGCAATGCTAAATGTCCATCTGCAGCTGAGAAATGTGTTTGCTTATCTGAGTTCATACTGTACCCTGTATCTTGCAGTTTCTCGTCCATTATGAACTACAGGCAAAAAAGATAAATCTTAACCATAAACACAAATAATGGAGAGGCAACTTTGATGACTTAACAGGTTCCAGTCAGGCTTTTCTAAAGTCATTGTGCTACTGCTTGGTGTCATTGTCTTATGGACATTTTGTACAGTACTCTGCATGTAACTCTCACCTTTTGTTGACCAGGATGGTTTACGGAGGTTATCGGGGAATGAATACATACTGTCAGCGAAACGTAAGTGTTACTTTGGCAACACTGCTTTCTGAAAACACTTTCACTTTGAGAAAGAGGGAAATGTGATCAAATGTTCTTTTTCATAAGCAATGTTTGCGTTTGTTTTGCTTTTGTTTGTAAGCATTGCTGAACGTCCTGTAAGGGAGAGTTGCCAGGTGTTTCTACAGGGAATCAAAATGTGCACATTCAGTAAAAGTGGATCTCAGGGTCGCTAACAGTGATCTGCAATTATATTCCTTGGCAGAAACTCATCAGGTTGCTGGCAGTTTGATCTCTCCCATATCCCTCAATGACATACCCCCACAGATCACACAGGCGATGGAAAATGAGGAGCACTGGGATTTTGATATCTTTGAGCTTGAGGCTGCCACCCATAAGAGGTCAGTAAACTTGAGCTTGTAAAGTGAAGTTACTGCAAACTGACTTAAAGAGCTGATTACTGGTCGGCATGTAATTGCTGTACCTGTGCTTTTAAAATGGAATTACTTTTATTTTCAAAGTCAAATGTTCAAAGTTTTCTCACTGTCCTTTCTAGCTGTGTATGAACCCATTAAATGCCTTCTGTTTCACCATACACTATTTCCTGCAGGTATCCCTGTGGATATAAGTGAAGATGATAGATCTTTGATACTGTGTAATAACAAAACATCATTTTAAAAGCTTGCTTTTTCTGTTCTACAAATCAAATTGCTATCTTGTGGGGATTCAAATTCAAATTATGTCCTACTGCACACAGAGTCAACATGCTGGTCTTAATTTGTTCAGTTGATACAGATCATGTTTTATTTTCTCTCCATGTAATTGAGTAGATTTTATTCCTAAATAGCTCAAATACAGCTTTTCAGCAGAATTCCCATTGCCTTTCTCAGGGATTAGGGAAGGTCTTTATTCTAAAATCTTGGCAGGCTACATTTTATGTATAAGATTAACTGAAGAATAAAGTGGCATAAAAATGTAAATAGTTTGGCATACCAATTTCCATCACAAATTTTCAAAAGCAGATCAACAGTTTTGATGGACTGCACTTTATTAGTAGTAAATACTTCCATTAAAAATGTAAATTGGTCTTTTTGTTTAAATTGTTGGGTTTAATTTCTGAAGTCTATCTAAAATTCTCTTTTGGCTTTAGTTTTATGTATCATGCTTTCTCTTAGCTTAAAGCTATGAGACACTACTTTGGAGGATAGAGTCTACAATGAATTCACTGTCTTAAACCCATGTCAAAATCCCAGATGTGTATTGGCTTTGAAATGTATTCAGAAACAATGCCTAGGAAAGAGATCAGGCATTTAGTTAATATATATGCACTTGATTTTTAGACCATCATTTAATAAGCCAAAAAAAGTGGGAGAAAATCAGTTTTATATATATATTTTAAATTATTTAATTCTAAATGAAGACATTTCCATTCAGTTACATTAGGGTTTGGTTTCGGTTTTTTGGTTTTTTTCTTTGGTACCTCTCTATTTTTAATGAAGTGCTATAGATCACAGAATCACAAAATGTCAGGGGACTGGAATGAAATGAAATGAAACTTCCTATGCCTCAGCTTCCACCCATTGCCCCTTGTCCTGTCATCGGGCATCACTGAAAGGAGCCTGGCTCCAGCCTCTTGGCACTCACCCTTTACATATTTATAAACATTGATAAAGTCACCTCTCAGTCTCCTGTTCTCCAAGCTAAAGTGCCCCAGCTCCCTCAGTCTCTCCTTGTAAGAGAGATGTTCCATTCCCTTAATCATCTTTGTGGTTTCTGCATTGGACTCTCTCAAGCAGTTATATGTCCCTCTTGAACTGGGGACCCAGAACTGAACACAGTACTCCAGATGTGGCCTCACCAGGGCAGAGTAGAGGGGCAAGAGAACCTCTCTTGACCTACTAACCACACATGTTCTAATACACCCCAGAATGGCATTGCCCTTCCTAGCCACAAGAGCACTCCGCTAGCTCCCATCAACTAGGACCCCCAGATCCTTTCCACCTTTGCTAGCTTCCAACAGATCAGTCCCCAGCTTATACAGTAATTAAAAACAACAAAAGAAGTGCCAAAGTCTAGTCAGTCTGTGTGATTCACAACATGTAACAGACACATTGCAGTAACTTCATAGAATGGCTTGAGTTGGAAGTGGCCTTAAAAATCATCTAGTTCCAACCGCTGCTGCCATGGGCAGGGACCCCTCCCACTAGACTTGGTTGCTCAAAGCTTCATCTAGCCTGCTCTTAAACACTTCTGGGGATGAAGCATCCACAGCTTCCCTGGGAAACCTGTTCTAGTGTCTCACCACCCTCACAGTGAAGAACTAATTTATTAAACTTAAGAATTCATTATCCCTACTAACGTGCATGAGATCAGCACACAACTTCTGCTCTTCCTGATGTGGAGAGACCACAGGGACAAAGGAGGTACTTTGTTGCCTGTCCTCTTATTAAATGTGCTATTGCTATGATTGCTTGCTCCTCTGTTTAAATGAAGGCAGTTCATTTATTAAGAGAATTAAAGTGATCTTAAATGAATCCCAGGTATGAATATGTTACTAGTCTTCAAGTCCAAGCAGACATATGGTAGTAAAGCCAAGATAATTCATTTTATCTAAGCTTTAGTGCATTACAGTTCACTGACACAGAAACCTGGAAAGACCTTTGTCTGCCACTGTTACTTGAGGGGGATTAAGAGAGATTTAACTGTAGTACATTATGGTTCTAGCGTATGACAGTATTGTTGAGGATTTTTGCCAGAAGGTGTACACCAACTCTAAATTACCTCAGCAACTTTAAATCACCTCGCCTGTCAGGTGCAGCTAAAAATCCAACTGTTTCATGCATCTGGAATCAAGCAGCAAAGTGGGATGCCAAAATAAGAGTTTAAGATCTACTTTTAAAAATCCACATTTACCAGAATACCTCTATTTCTAATCCTCTACAGCATGCAAAGTCAATGAGCAACAGAAACTTGCCAGAGAACCATAGAATGGTAAGATTGGAAGGGACCTCAAGGATCATCTAGTTCCAACCCCCTGCCATAGGCAGGGACACCTCCCACTGGTACAGGTCACTCAAGGCCTCGTCCAACCTGGCCTTGAACCCCTCCAGGGAGAGAGCAGCCACAACCTCCCCGGGCAACCTGTTGCAGTGTCTCGCCACCCTCACTGTAGAGAACTTCCTCCTAACATCCAGTTTAAATCTCTCCTCTTCCAGTTTAAACCCATTGCCCCTTGTCCTGTCATTGCAAGACCTTGGTGGGTATTAAAGAAACGGAGCACATCTGCAGTGCAGAAAGAATAGTAATTACAGCATACTGCAGTATAGATAATGCTTAATCTAACCAAACCAGCTAGGGTAGGAATCTGTGGCAGCACCAAGATGACCTCCCTCTTCTCAGGCACAGACTTTAATACTTGCTAATGTATCTCGTTTTGGCTGCAGTCTACATTTACCCAGCACAGATTCCCAAAGCCCTGGAACACTGCTCCATGTAGCACAGCAGCAATACAAAGTCTTTTTAATATTCCTGGGAGTGTCAGGAACTGGCATGATTCTGGGAGCACACATGTGATGTGTAGGCAGAACACTCCTACAGGTCTGGATTGTGATGCTCGAAGAAGTCCTTAATCTGACAGATGTGTCATTGGTTAAAAATGCTGTGTGGATTCAGACCAGATATGCCATGTAATATTCTTTCAACATAATTTTTTAAAAACTTGGTGGTTGTTTTTCTCCACAGGCCTTTGGTTTATCTGGGTCTCAAAATATTTGCTCGCTTCGGAATCTGTGAATTCCTAAACTGTTCAGAATCAACTTTGAGGTCATGGCTACAAGTTATTGAAGCTAACTACCATTCCTCCAACTCCTACCATAATTCTACTCATTCAGCAGATGTACTACATGCCACTGCTTATTTCTTGTCTAAGGAAAGAGTAAAGGTGAGTCCACATTTGTAGGAAGTACAGGTGTGCTCAAAGGAAGATCTCTCAAAAAAATATGGCAAGAGGCAAAGATGTCCAACTAGTGGCAACAACTTTGGTAACTCTGAGGTCAAAGAACTGGGCTGCTTTACCTCAGTTCTAGGATCTCTCTTACAGTACATATGAAGAAATGGACATTCTTGATGGAAGAATTAGAAAACCTCCTTTTAAAACAAAATTTCTTCATGTAGTTGATAGGTAAGCTAATGACACAGTTGTTTTTGTCACAGTACGTCCCAGCTACAGATTTAATGCAATAAATCACCATCTCTGGCACCCTGTGATGGTCATTTTGCAGAAGACTCCCAAGACATTCTAGGCCATAAAATGCTTCCAAAGCCATGCCACCTGGACCAGATGCCCTGAAGGCTTAGAGGGACCACAGTGGAGGAGAGTATTGAAAATGATGACTTGTCAAAGTTCCTTGTACCATAACCCCCCCACACCCAGGTTTACTAGGGCCACTGACAACTAGAGTAAATCAGGGCAACCTTTGTTCTTACATGCCCAGAGGGCAAACTGGAGGAGAGGAATTAAAACAGTGCTTGCATGCCTATGCTGTGGAGTGGCAGCACATATTTCTGAATTGTATTTTTGTATAGAAATTCTTGCCCTGGATTGGCCTACCTAGGGATAGTGTTGGTGATGGGCACCTGACTGAGACATTGTGACTGTAAACAAGCTTCTGACAGCTCATTAAAACTGTAGAAGGTCCCTTAACCTAGAGCTGCAACTCATTACTGTGTTCTCCAGAGACTGACTTACACATACTGCATGCCAAGTGGGAATAGAACTTCACTGGATATTTTCAGCCCCTGATTTGCCAGTGATTTAGCTGATCTCCCCAAGAATATCCATGCAAAACAGACAAGATTTCCATGCTACAGAAGCATGACTGCCTCCTCCTTTTCCAGAATGTTATCTACATTCCTCTGTAGGTATAGGTATAGGAAAAAATGTTTTAGCAGAAGAGGAATCAAAGTTCAAAATTCCCTCTTTACCTTTTCAAAGTCACATACCATCTGCTTTTATGTTGTCCAGAGTTCAACATAACTTAAATACAGAAGGCCAGATTCTGCCACTCAAATTCACACTAGAGATGGGGTTTTTTTTTCAGTAAACTGAACTCAGTTCTTGCCTGGGAAATTTTTCTGGCTCTCAAACTGAAGCAGTATTCTCAGAATAATTTTCACTTCTGTGCCACAAGGGTTAAGATCACAAAGTTAGAATCCTTGACCTGAAGTTAGGGGTAAAGGTGCTGTAAATTACTGTAAAGTTTGTTATGTCAGACTCAGGAAGCAAGTGACAGATACACTGCTGTTGTTCTACAGGTCAAGTATCCTCCAGTTTCTGGCCACTTTCCATCTGCACAGGTCTTTCTCAGCCTGATTGAGCTCCAGTCAGTGTGTCCCTCTGAGGAGAGTCTGTTCTAAAACTCTCTCTCTCCTAACTTCATACCACAAAAATAGAATTCCATGAGCAGCAGCTAAAAGAAATAAGGAAGAAGCTAACACACCCTGGATAGTATTTCAGGAAGCGCTAATTATGAACCTACAGCAGAAATAATTTGTTATCGTCTCTTGTTCTCCAGAAGCCCCTCTTGACAGTCATCAATTAATAATATGCTAGCTACATCAAAGTCAGGTCACTGCATTAATTTCAGGAGGTGTAAAGGAGTGCAGGGATTGTCTTTTCACCTACCAAATCTAACCATTCTGAATGCTACTGGCAAAACTAGGAGAGAATTTAGACCTTAAATTCAAGCTAATTAGAATGGAAACTAACCACTATGCTCCCAGATTCAACTGGGAACAATTCTGGTCTTTGTGTTGCTTCATTTTATTAATATTTTAATGTTTGTATCTGTGATCCTTCACAAATCAGAGCATAATAGCTAGTTTCCAAAGGCATATAATACATTGCTAAGATGCATGGTTCTTTCTATCCTTTATGCTTATTACAGTTTTGTATTTCATTAGAGGGTAGATATATTTATGACAGTGACCAATGCAGACATAAAGCATGGAATGCAGCACACTAAACGGATCAGAATCTAATACAGAATATGGAGAATAATGTGTCATTTAATTTTTCCATGGATTTAAACCATCAAGTGTTCTTCATAGAATTCATATTAGCTGTAGCCCCAAGACACTGTTATTCTAGAACTGGATGTATGGGAAACATTCCTTACAAATTGTAAACCTAGCCAGCATCTGAGTGGAACATGATTAGGGCACAGTAAGTTTCCAAAAGAAATTATGAGGTCTAGTGGAAATAGAAACGTTTTTAGCCAAATACCCTAACTCCAAGTGAAGGCAGTTTCTGTGTTGTTAGCAAACACAAGCTAATTTATTACTTTTAATTTCTTTAATTCAATGTGCTTTGTCAAAGGTGTGTCTAAGGCAAAATTCAAGAGGCACAAAATGGCAAAAAAAAAAGTCATGCAGTGTTCAGTGAAGCTTATAATTAATTTTCCATTGCTCTGTCTAGAACATCTGACCCTCACTGGTCTGCAGTGTTCTGGCTTTTATTCCTCAAAAACTTGGCTTAGTCTTATGGACAGAGTAGGGTTTCTAACTAGTCTGCCAGGAAAACTAAGCATCCTTCTATTTTCAGCAAACTTTAGATCCGATTGATGAAGTTGCTGCACTCATTGCTGCCACAGTCCATGATGTGGATCACCCAGGAAGAACAAATTCTTTCCTGTGCAATGCTGGCAGTGAGCTAGCAATTCTCTACAACGACACCGCCGTGCTGGAGAGCCATCATGCTGCCCTAGCTTTCCAGCTCACCACCCGCGATGACAAATGTAATATATTTAAAAACATGGAGAGGTAAGATTAAAACCCAGGGTCACTAAACACCTCTCACTTTGTTCTGCATAACGTAAGATAATGCAAACAACCATCCTAGAGGAGGGCAGTGCCTTGTAGCCCTCATGGAGGTTTGCGTCTAAAACACTGGAGTGCTTCTGCTTGTACTGCACAGGCTTAGGAACAATTCCATGGTTTCGCTTCCCCCTGTGGATCAAAAGGCTGACCCTGTCTGAGGAATTTAGTGTAAAGCCTAAACTTAGGAAGCAGAAGAGAACAATTTTGTATCATTGGATGTAGAGGACAACCTGTGGCTGAGTGGGTAGATGTTTGCTGGGTAGAACAATGATAGAGTGAGTCACAGGCCATCAGTCAAAAATTAAATGCCTTGTTTCAATGGTAAAGGATGTGTTGTTGTTCTTCCAACCCTAGAAAAGGCATTTAGGGTGAGGATGTGACCATTGCCTTGGCCCTCTCAAGATACAGCAGAAAAGCATTGATGAAAACTTGGCTGGAGCACGAGCCACTGCTGAGTCTGTGCTAAAAAGCCTTGGGAACACGCCAGTATGGCATATCCTGGCAGCCCTCCTGAGTAGCTGGAGCTTCTGCTTCTGCCAAGCTCTTGCACTATTTCTCCTAAAGATCCAGTTATGCCTCTACCATGTATGTCTGCACACCAAAGGGTACATTGTCCACTGCCCAAGCCTTTATTATTATTCTTTCTTCCCCCATCTCTCTTCAATGGAAATGTTCTGAAGCATTTTTGTTAGCCTTGTTTTAGCAAGCAGCCAACATTCTGAATTGTTTCCTTCTTTAAACAGGAATGAGTATCGAACCCTTCGCCAAGCCATTATTGACATGGTCCTAGCAACAGAAATGACAAAGCACTTTGAGCATGTCAACAAGTTTGTCAACAGCATTAATAAACCCTTGGCAGCGCTAGAAGAAAATGGGGTAAGTGGCAGTACCAGTCCAAGTCCTCCTGAAACTGACTGGGCAGGGATTGGGAACCTTTGGCAGGAGGAAATCCCCACATGCTGTTGAGAGCAAGTTCATCAGAAATGTGGAGAGAGATTAGAAATGTGTCTTTCACCTCTGGATTTGAATGACCTTCCGTTTAACATGGTCATCAAATATTTTGAGGGTGAATAGGACTCATTTGAATCCTATTAATATTGCAGTGCTATGATGATGTACTTGGGACCAGAACCTAGGGCTGTCCATTTTCCTGCTAAAAATGCCATTTTGATGAACCCTGTCAGTCCCATGAAAAGGGTGCTTAGTGTCAAGACTCAGCATTGTTGTTGGCCATTTCTGCAAAGGAGCTAAGGTTCGGTTCAGAACTGAGGCTGAACTGCTCCTTCCCTCCCAAGGGAAACTGCTGGTGGTGCAGCGTAAGGGCAGGTATATCCACTGCCATGGGGCCCATTCTCTGAAAATGAAGCTTTCAGCCCTGACTGGCAGCATTTGCAGGCTTTCTTTCTACTTTCTGTAAAAATATCAATGTAATTTGTTACCAATCAAATCAGCGTGACAAATACACCCAAATCTTATAACCACCTTCCCCCAGTCCCTCCCTTCTTTTCAGGCTCAGTTGTACTCCTGATTATCGCTTTTCCTCCAGCCACACAGGTGGACAGGGACTGGAGGTTGCAGTCTGTTCATCATTCATTTCTGCCACTCCTTGCTCCCTAAGGGGAGGACTCTTCCCCTGTTCCTGCATGGGGTCCTTCCTATGGAAGACAGTGCTTTGTGAACTTCCCCAGTATGAGTCCTTCCCATGGGTGATAGTTCTTTACAAACTGCTGCAGCATGGGTCCCTTCCATGGGGTGCAATCCTTCAGGAACAGACCGCACCTGTGCAGGCTTCTCAGAGTCATGGCCTTCTTTGGGTGCAGCCGCCTGCTCTGATGTGGGATCCTCCACAGGCTGGAGGTGGGTATCTGCTTCACTGTTAACTTCCATGGGCTTCAGGGGAACAACTTGCCTCACCAGAGTCCTCACCATGGGCTGCAGGGAATGTCTGCTCTGGGACCTCAAGCACCTTCCTGCCCTCCATCTTCACTGACCTTGGTGTCTGCATAGGGCTTTCTCTCACATCCCATTCCTCTCTGGCTGCAGATTTTCTATAAGGGTATTTAGTTTCCTTCTTAAGTATCTTATCATAGAGGCACTACCACTGTTGCTGATGGGCTTGGCTTTGGCCAAAGGTGGGTCTGACTTGGAGCTAGGGAACCTCCTAGCAGCTTCTCATAGGAGCGACCCGTGTAGCCCCTGCCCCGTTACCAAAACCCCACCACACAAACCAAAGACAGTATCATACAGACATAATCAATAGCCATCTGGAACCCCATGGACACAATGAAATTGCCTGTTAAGAACTCATTCTGAAAAACCACACCAGCTTCAATAACAGCTTCAACCAGCAGTTTTCTTGCCAGTAAGAGCAGTGTATAATTTCGTTGGAATGGTTTTTTGCAAATAGAAGATTTTTAGAAATGATTATAAACTTTTTGTTGGTGGCACGTCATGTAGGAGCTGTAATGGTTTTCTGTGTTTTCTTATCATGTTTTATAGAAACCCACATTTATGACTGTTCTGTGTAATGGGTAAGGGCAGGACTGTTTTGTTGGGGTTTTTTTACTATTATCTGAAGGTGGGAGAGGAACAAGTCTTGTTCCTTCCCTCATCAAAAGCAGACTGGAGCTTAATTGGAGGAAAATACCTTTATCCACAGGAGCATATGCTAGAAATAGCTTTGCTCTTGGCACCCAGTGATGTTAACAAGAAGTATGTGAATGTGAAGCCAAAGCCCCAGTAGGATACTGGTTTTACCAACTGCTCTAGGAGGAAGGCTGCCAGGTCCACAGCCAGACAGTTTCTCTGGGTGAGTGTAGCAGCATTCGGCATATGAAGGGAAAAGACACAGAACAAGGGAGCTGCTGGGTGTATTCCACCACATCAGCTGACCTTGTGGAGTTTGGAACTCTGTAGAGCACCTGGAGAGCTCTACTGCCCTGGCTCAGTGTGCAGAGCACCTCCTCCCAGCTCCAAGAACTGGGATACAGCAGTTTTTGAGCAGCAACACCCATCCAAAGAGCCAAACTCATCTTACCTGCTGTAGAGAACTGAATAGCTGTTGCTGCTGGGACTTAGACCTGTACGATGAGACAGTAAAAATAAATGAAGTGGCATGTGGCAGTCAAGCAAAAGTGTCATTCTGCCTTTGAGTCCCAGGGGCTACAGGGAAATCATGTGCCCCACAAAGTATTTGTGATTCACAAGAAGCAAACTGTTACCCTTCTCTTAGTTGAATGTCTCAGTTCAACAGATTCCTATTAAAAAGCCTGCAATGTGTGAATACGTAAACCAGATAATTTGCTGTGCTTGTTACTAACAGAACAACACTGGCAGATCCTCTTTGAAGTCTGGTTGTATATCTGGTTGCAGCAGCAGTGTGTGTTTCCTGGCCTGATTTCCAGTCATGGCGGTGACTCAGTGCAGTGTGTGCAGGCTGAGCTGCCAACCATGTGTTCCAAATGGGACAGTTCCACTTATTTTTTATTTTTTATTATTTTTGTACATATTTGTTCAAAGAGCCATGCTGAGAAGCTGCTCTGTTTGTTTCCTTTCTTCTTTTGTTTCATAAACTGAAAAAAAATCCTTTCCAGCTTCAGCATCCTTTATCCTCCCATTTCCCTTCATGATGTCACCTAAGCCTATGACAGGAAGCCAACGTCTGACATGCAGAGACACCTCTGCACTCTGAGCAGGATGCTGGGACTAAGCACAGTTAGCACATTTTATTTTCAAGACATCCGCATCCAGCAAGTAGATCTGTGCCCTTGGTTTGAACAGATCACAGAAGTGAACAGCCTCTCTTGATTCCTGGAGGCTTTGCCTACTAGCATATGCTCTGCTATCCTTGATGGAATCTTCTCTTTCTGTGCTTAATTTTCATGCTTGGGTTTCTGGAGTTCCCATTCCTCTCTTGGCTTTCTCTTAGGTAATTTTGCCATGCTTTTGGAGATGTATGTACCTCACTTTGTTTCCTCTGTATCTTCCCTTCCATGTATGTAAAAAGAAGGGAAAAAAGTTGGTTTGGGAGTCTCATTTGGGACTGTGGAGCTGATATTTCTCAGCCATTATACTACCAAATAGTAGGTTTTTTTAATTGTCAGTTCCTTCCTTTAGGAAGGACTTTCTTTCCCATGTGAGCTGCAAAATACGTCCTAATAAAAGATCAGAATGTTTCTGCTGCTCTGTATTTCCCTCTTCATGCAAAATACTGCAGGAACTGGTGGCACATTATTATTACTTTTCTTGCTACTCTGACCAGACACCAAGACCTTGTTAGGTACCAGACAGGTCTAGTGTACTCCTTGCTTCAAAGAGTTTGTATTCTAAGGAGACATTGTAAATTTTTGTACCTCCCCATCCCTAAAGAATCAATTAATAATGTTGTATTTATAGATAATTTTAAAAGATGCTTTAATCCTGTATCCCTGTCCTTTGGAAACTTAGTTCATCAGAGCTCCACAGAAACTAGCTTCTAGTGGGGATCACTGGAGCCTTTACTGTATACTGGCTCCAAACACGGAGTGCTGTTGATGCTTTTTTATGTGCAGCCTGGGAACCAAATCTAAATGCTGTGTGGGTTGAAAACTCCCCTAGACTTCCAAAGGAAAACCTGAGGCTACTGGGAAGCATGCTTCTAATATATTGCTTTAATACTGATGAACACTCAGCAAAAGTCCCAGAATCAGAGACTGGTGGGCTAATCACAAGGCCAGTTACATCCTGGGCTGCATAAAAAGAAGCATGGCCAGCAGATTGAGAGAGGTGATTCTGCCACTTCATTCTGCTAAGACCTCACCTGTGTCAAGCTCTGGAGCCCTCAACACAGGAAGAGGGCCACAAAAATGATCAGAGGGCTGGAGCACCTCTGCTATGAGGACAGGCTGAGTGAGCTGCAGTTGTTTAGCCTGGAGAAGAGAAGAATTGGGGGAGACCTAATAGTGGCCTTCCAGTACCTGAAGGGGGCCTATAGGCTGGAGAGGGACAGTTTACGAAGGCCTGCAGTTTTAAATTAGAGAAGAATAGATGTAGATGTTAGGCGCAAGTTCTTTAGCATGAGGGCAGTGAAACACTGAACAGGTTGCCCAAGGTGGTAGTTGAGGCCCCGTCCTTGGAGATATTCAAGGTCAGGCTTGACAGGACTCTGAGCAACCTGATCTAGTGGAGGATGCCCCTGCTAACTGCAGGGGGGTTGGACTAGCTGACCTTTGGAGGTCCCTTCCAACCCAACCATTACCATTCTATGATTCTGTGAATATCAGTCTCGTGGAAGGGGATGAGAAACAGGCCTGGGAGGCAATGTGGGATCTCACTCTTCTAGTAGCGGCGCTGTCAGATTGATTGATGCTCATGCTGATGAGATTTGCTCGCAGAGGGTGACCATGCATCTTAGGTCAGTCCTTTTTTTTTTTTTTTCTAAACCAGCTATTCCACTCTTAATGTGGTAAATCCATTAATCCTTGGATTTCAGCAGAGAATTAATTTTTTCTGCCTACACAGCACTCATCACTATGTGCATACTGATGAATGGATCCTCTCCACACTTCTAGGGAGACAGATAAGGCATAGAGGGATTAGATGCCCAAGAGATCTGTCACAAAGACAGTGATCGAATTCGGAAACTGGAGTTCAGAGCTAGTTCAGAATTGGGGTTAACATTTATAATCCCCCTATAAATTCAGCTGGACATCAGATATGGTAGCCAGCAGCAGGCCTGACCCCTGTAGTATCTGCTAAAAGCATTCCCAAGGCACAAAGCTTTTGAGTAGGTGCACAGAGATCTGGCTAATGGATTTAATTCTTAACTGTTGCAGAATAACGGTGATGGAGAGTCAATCAAAACTGTTCTCACGTCTCCTGAGAACCGCATCCTTATCAAACGCATGCTGATAAAGTGTGCTGACATTTCCAACCCATGCAGACCCAGAGAACAGTGTATAGAGTGGGCTGGACGCATCTCTGAGGAGTACTTTGCACAGGTAAGGCAGCTAAAATGAACTGCTGAAATTCCAAGCAAGCATCTCTTTAAAAGGGAAGAGAAGGGTGCACACACTGCCAGTGGCCCAGAACATCTAAGGCAGCACTGTGTACTGTGAGAAGTAGCACGCAAGCTTTTTTATCTTTTTTGTTTTTTGTTTTTTTAATTTAAAATGATGGGATATTTTGCATGCTGATACCAGTTGCCTTCTGACAGATGGAAGCTGACAACTTCTGTAGCATAAAAAATGTAAGCATTCAAGTTGTTTGGTTTGGAGCTGGGCTTTCTGAGTTTTGCCTGCAAATGCATTCCCATCACAAGA
>VWYK01052756.1:16287-37231 GCA_013399775.1 Semnornis frantzii
TAAATTTTCTTTTTTTGGGCTTGTAGGGGGGGGGGGGGGGGGAAGAGGAATGGTAGATTTCTACAGTACAGCTTAATAACTTCGTTATTAGAAATATTTTTATACTGCTACAAGCCATTCCTGTGACTTCTCTTTAATACATTAGATTCAGGCAGTGTTTAACTCTCTTTATTTTAAACTTGCTTCTCTGTAAATGCCAAACGTATTCTCCCTGACAGCACTTTGGGCACAATCATTTTGTTGGTGTTAATATCAGTTATTCTTCAAGACGAATTTCTGCAGTCTGGAAACTGCTTGGGGGAGCAGCTGTTTCCTTCCAAGTGCTGCCTCTGTGGTAAAAGTGGTCAGAAATGTGACTCTCCTGAATCACAGATCATGACATGTGACTGAGATTTGATGAAATAGGGTAATTACAAGCCTAATTAGCTATGCCTCTCCTGGGAAACTGGGTCCCTTTGCTGGGACTTGCAATGCCAGTGTTGAGGAGACTTACAGAACTGTTCTCAGTGGCCTGAGTGACAGATGAGTGATGAGAGCTATACAGCCAAAGTATTGGTATGACAGATTGAAGCTTTCCTGCTTAATGCAGTTGCCCAGCCATTTAAAGTGATATTTAAGCAGAAAGAATCATGTGACTCTTTCAGTTCTGCAAGCTAAATACATTCTGCCCTTTCTTCCCTAGCATTTGCAGACCTGCCAAATTTGATGCAGCATCTGGATAATAACTTTAAATACTGGAAAGGACTAGATGAAAGAAAACTGCGGAGCCTTCGACCACCACCAGAGTAGCAATTAGACCATGGTGTGTAATTTACTAACCAGATGCATATTTATTCAAGCTCTCTTTTATTCATGTGATTTGAGATTTGTTTTGGTCTCTTCAGTATTACAGTAAAGCTAGCCCATGCGCTCGGGGAACTTTCAAATTCAAGAGAACATGAGGTCAGCAGCTGACTTTCACAAACTGCCAAGTGTGGACTCCAATGAAATATGCCTACAGAGTGGAATTACACTGGATTGCTGCAGTACTCGTACTGAAGAGGGTTTATTCATGAACATATTTTTGCGATATCTTCATACCAGTATGTGAAGCTGGGAGACCGAGAAGAATCGAAGGACGCTTACTAGAAGATTTTGTTTAATCCTCAAATCTCGCAAGTGGAAAAGAAATAGCTGTTAATAGAGGCTCACAGCTTTGATGAGAAAGCTACATGCTTTTTATAAGCACTTAAGACAGCTACAAAGAACAATCAGATGTTTAAAATGCAGCTCTGAGAAGGAATTTTTGATTTATGAAAAATAGATGTACTCTATTTTTTCACATCACTGAAGGTGCAATCATTCACTTCTGAGCACTACTGAAAGTGAGTTCTCTTTAAGAAATTTAGTAGCAAATGTAAAAAAAAAAATAACACGAGAATTTTTGAGGTTGATCGTTAGCATCTATGATTAAAATGATAAGTTTTATTTATTTTGTTAGATGTTCAATATTTTCTATGAATTTATAAATACTTAAAAGCCAAAGCCAACTTTAGATGCATTACAAATTTACATGATTCATACTCATTAATATACATTTAATTGATGTACAGACCTTTTATTTTCATAATGCAAATACAAGATACTATACAATGATACATTTTTATTGCACTGTAAGGATAGATGTGTACGTTTAAATATTGTCTGATTTATGTTAATTAAAATAAGTTTTATTGAAAAAGTCTCACTTGAGAACAGTAGAATAAACAAGAAATATATACTGTCTCAGCATCAGAACTGCAGTAGTTCTCCCACAGACCAGTGAGAACCACCTTCCCGTGGCTACAAAAATAATAATAATAATAATGATAATAATATGTTGGAAGTTTTTGTTTTCTCCCGTGAAATTTTATGATTGAATTCCCTGTCAAAGTCTGCCTTATTTTATACAGTGTTTCTACAAAGCATTCCACAGCATCTATGAAGAGGTAATAGTAAACATCTAATCAGTTTCACCATTTTATAGCCTGTGTATTTTCCTCTGCCATGAAAGAAACAGAACACAAACCCACCCACAGAAACCTTTAACTCGAGAAGTTTGTAAAGGCTGTGTACCTTCACAACTTGAATGAAAACTTCATAGCAACCACCAGAAAATAATAAAATGTATATTTTAAGAAGTGTCAATGTCCTAGCCATTTCATTTGAAACATACATTTACTTTGTAGTTTGCAGGCTAATAGATACATGTGATTATTTTTTAAATAAGATACTTGCTGTCCGGGGAAGAGTTGAGGGGGTTGGACTGATGTAAGGGTGAGGAAATGTTGGCTGTCAAATCTTTGTGCTTGTGGCCTGGCCCCCAGCAAGCCCATGAAACCCTTGTGTATCCTTGGACAAGTCTCTTCACAGCTAAAAGCAGTGCCAACCTGTATTCCACTGACTGACTAGAAGAGCATCCTGTCAGCCTTCCCAGTAGGCAGAAAGGCACTCCAAAAGCACTGAAGGAACTGCTGATTGTTGTCAGTGCAGAGGCAATTGACTTTAGAGACATTTTGAACCATTCCTGAAGAAGCACAAGCAGGGCAGAGGTGGATGATGGAGCAGTTCAGGAACTGCAGAAGTAGGAGCCTTAAAGCAGGTAAGAAAGGATCAGGCAGCCTCTCCAGCTGTAACCTGTTTCTGTGTTTCTCCTTCATCACCAAGCTCATGAGATTCATGAGTCACCACCATTTGTAGGTCATTACTGTTCATGTCTGCATCATGCCTTTCTGTCAGTGCTGCACTTACTCTGCTTGTATGCTCTCCCTTCCTACAGAGGATTCAGGGTTTGTGCTGTTGGGGCAGGGAATTCCCTTTTGTAATTTCCTTTACTTCACTGATGTGTGTATATTGCCTAAGCTGGTGGGGCTCAGACCTTGCCTAGGAGTGCCCAGACCATGCTACTGTCTCACAGTGTTCCACAATCAATACTGAAGGAGCAGATAGACTTCTGTTGAAGCCTGAAAAGACCTCAAGTATCCTATTTTCAAAGAGAACATGCAAGGAAAGGGAGAGGTAGCTGCTAGGTACTTTGTGTTCCTGGCAATATTACATCTTGCTTCCCTACACATGTACCTGTTGTAATCAGCTGAGATTTGCCAGGTTGAGAGCTCAGAGAATGGTCCCAGGAAGGGGTTAAACATATTTCTTTATAAACATAGTTACTATTCTGTATTATATTAATGAATGGTAAAAGCAGTTAATTTAACCTGCTATAAAAATGCCTGATGCATAATCATTGAAAAGATGTGGTCACTATGATAAATGCCCTGAAATTCATACTGCATCTTTAATGCCATTATTTGGAGTGCAGAGATGTGCTAATCAACCCTCTGTATCAGCTAGATTTATGTCCATATTGGTGTACAATAATTTCACTTAACATTAAACACTGATTTTCAGGCACTGAATGCAGCTCCGTTCATTCTGTTGTCCACCTAAATTTAATAGCTGCCAAGGATGGATTATAATTGAAGTCTGGAGCCACCATTCTTGAGCCTCACCTAAGATCTATTTGTGCCGAGTTCCTCTCTCTACAAGTTACACCTCTTAAACCTTAGGTGCAGTCTGAGGCTGTGCAGGTTCAGTGGGGATGATTCCAGTCTGCTGCCCATGCAGCAGGAAGGACTTTGCTGTGGAGCAGTAACAGTCATCACTCCAGATGTCTGGATACCACTGCAACTTCTTCATCCATTCCAGATCCCTTTCCCTTCTCCGAGATTACAGGGCAACATCACATGTCCTGTGCTCTGAACTCTTTCCAGTTTAATATCTCTTCCCGTGGTTTATGAAGTTACCATTCAGTGATGGAGCTCTGCCTGGGACAGAAACCATGGCTTTAGTGATGGGCCTTCAGCACTGAAGGGTGAACACTGCATTAAACTGCAAGAGTATGATTCAAGACAGGCTGGCAGTCTTATACAGTGTCTACACTTATCACTTGCTCTTAAGCTAATACAAGAGTAAATTCTAATACAGATGTGATGATGGACTGGTCCTTTGTGCACCTCCAAGGTTTTAATCTTAAAGCTTTGTGTTTTAAACTGAGAGTCAGCTGCTCAGCACTGAAGGACCCATTCAGAATCAGTGTCTCTATTTTCCATGCTGCATATATTCTATCAGGTTATGCTGCTGTTAAACTTGGGTATCACTTAAATTGCTTCCAAGTGAGTCTGAACCGTTATGATCTGGTAAAATAGATGTTAGCCTCTCAGCAAATAAATACCTTGGTCCCTTCAAGAGGTAGGTGTAAAATTCTGAGTAGTAATTGCTTATTCTTACAAAAGGAGAAACCAGACAGGCGTTGTGCACAGCTATGGCTTTCATACTATGATTTTCCCAATGGCTATATATAAATTAAAATTCACCTGAAATCGAACGAATGCCTTGGGTATTGTTGCAGTGCTTTTTGCTGTGGCTGTCTCTGCTTGTCCCAGTAGAGACAACATTGAACAACTTATGAAAATGTGTCAGGAATGTGAAGCAATGACAAAGTCATCCCTACGTAGGGAAGAAAGGATAATAAAATATTTACTAATCACTTACAGGATGCTCAGAAACAGCACAGGGCAGCTGTAGTCAGTTGTGCCCTTCTGTCAAACCAGAAGGGTTTGAGTCATGACTCTGCATGGAGCACTTTACAATGAATTCTCAGAGCTATTTGCAAGTTTCAAAACAAATACTCTCTGCTGATGTGTGGCATCATGCCTCCAAGGTACCATGGTCCCAGGTGTGCTCATTAAATGATAGCAGCATGGACTGCATTTCATGCTGGCATGATGTTTGGATGCAGAAAATGAGCTTTTCAATTAAAGCCATGTCTCCGTGCAGCCTGAACCAGTTCAAAACAAAGGGGATGTCCACGTGCTTCAGCTCTTTTTTGTTCTGTTGAAGCTATGGCTCTATAGGCAAAGGATTTCTATGTTGTATCTTCACTGAACGCTTTCTCACAGCGCATGCTTTGAATGTTACTAGGGCAAAGTGCCTCATGCATGTTTTCCTTTTCCCCCTTGTTTAACATCTTTAAGAATCTCCTCCCACACTTCCCACACAAACCTCAGTGAATTTAGCTTTGCAAGCCCTGTGAAGATATGTGTTAGCATCCTCCCTAACAAGCAAGGCAGTTAAGTTAGAAAAGGCCAGAGATCACGGAGATACCAAGCAAAATGGATTTGAGGCTTCTAAATATCTTCGAAGTCCTGAATCTTCAAGCCCTGCCTGTGGTTTATCAGTAAGTCCTTCTCAGGACAGGAAACAGTCTTCTATGTTCCACTTTTTTCTTATCAGCTTCTCCATCTTATATTTTACTTCCGATCTCATTTGCTAGGAGTCCTTATCTTAAATTCCACTGGTTGTGGATCTCTCCCAAACACACAGCTGTAACACTAGGGCTAAATCCTGCCTTTCAGACTGGCTCTTGCCACTTAAAAGAACTTTTGCCACAGGGGAAATACTCTATCTGATTGACGTTAAAGTGAGCCTGAAAAAAATACTCTGTCATGGCTGAAAACCTTACACTGCTATCCACAGGAAGAAAGAGAATACAAACATAGGTAACTAAAACAGCTTGTGAGCACTGCATTGCTACTGCATGTGGTGGGAACATGTATGCAAGGTCTTTTGTATTGTACTTCCCCATGCAAAGTGAAGTTCAGGAGGGTTCGTAGGCACCTCTGCCTTTGAGATTAATACAAGCAGCTTGTGAACACTTAAGAGAAAACGTGAATCTCTCTTTCCTTGGTTTGCTTGCTCCCCCCCTCGAGAGGCAAGAGTCATTGCTAAAGCTAAAAGTAATCTTTGTTCAGCACATGGTAACTATTGTAAGTTACTTCATCTTTTAATCACATACATTTCTCCTGAGGTAGTGAGACACTGCACACTGTTTTAGAGAGGAAGTGAAGAAAGTGATTGCCTAGTTTTGAAATAAGGGAGGAATTCAGCCACTGTGTAGTTATTCAAGTGAGAAGTTGGTCCTGTCTGTCTTTAATATTCCAAAGTGGTATTTGATGTAAGTCCTTGCCCAGAGTTCATTACATGAGCTCTGAGCTCAACTTGAGCATGCTGAGTGCCAAGCTGAGTGTGCAGCATGGTTTATAATCAAGTAGAATGACGTCATCCTAGTGATCCTGCAGCTCCCTAGCTCCTTGGGAGAAGGCACAGCTTTGTCTTCAGCCTCAAGATGAAATGGAGTATATCTGATGAGATTCCCTTGGTATTTGCAGTGTGGAATGTGTGAGGAATACTGTTTTGCACCTCCAGCAAGAATTGTCCCTTTATGCTTTACCAAAAAACAAACCCACCCCAAAAAAACCCCAAACACCACAACCAAAAAACATTTTAAAAGCTACTTTGCTTCTAATATTTTTCTTTAAAGAAAATGACATGTTCCCTTTACAGATCCCCAAGGGATTTACAGGAAGACCAAGAGAGTCCCTTTTCAGGTGGGTAAAACAAGCTGCAGGGAAGCACAGTTGTTTGTTGGCATCCATCCCATGCCAAACCCTGGCTTAGTGCTGGGGGCTACTAGGCTGCTGCTGAGGGCTCTGGGCTGAACCACGCTGGCTTTTTATGAAGCAGGAAGAGAAATTTAGAAAGCAGGAGCTTTCATAACGGTTTGTCATTGCTGCTTTACAGACATACTGTTCAGAGCTCCTGAGAAGCCAACAATCCGTCCTCCCTCCCCACTTCGCCTTGACCTCAGCGAGAGTCACCGGAGTGCTGAAGGCCATCAGCATGTGCACACGGAGTCCCGGTGCCCGTCCGCAGCAGTGGGCGGCGCCGGCTATTTCAGACGCTGTTTACCGTAAGTAAGAAAGTCTGCAATGATATAGCGTGAATGTGAGCGCCAGGGAACAGGCAAGATGCCAGCCACCCCACCGAGGATGGGTTGGGAATAGCATGCATAACGCCAGATACAGCTCTGGGGGATAGTCAAGGAGAAAGACTCCAACTGCACCAATAGGCTGTCCTCAGGATATCGTAGGGGCAGAATGAAATTCTCATTGTACGACCAAGCCCTAAGAGCGAGCAGCCTCTTCTGGCCCCTGAAAATCCCTGCTGGCAGACTCAGTGCAAAAGTGCTGTCCCCTGTTATGACAAATCTCTGACAAGCCAAGGTCAGAAAGCAGAAAGTTTTAGCTGCTCTATCATGGCAGGAACAAAACAAAACGAGCCTTGTTTTAAAATAAGCTGGTTTAAGTAAGTGTTCTTTGAACCACATCTGAGTAGACACCTAACAATATTTACAAAGTAAGTATCAGTGACGTGTTTAAGTCTGGCTCAGTATGTATCAGCAAAGTGGTATTTGTGTTGCTTTTGTTTTAACAAGAGCCAAAAGTGTTTCTAGAAGGTGGTCTGAAAAAAGGGATTTCTGGGGGATTTTCCCACTTCGCATCCCACAGAGAAATAACTGCTCACCAGTAGCCCTACCTCAGGACTTCCAAGTAAAAAACCTTCCCAACGCATTGATTTTGGTGCAGTTACACTTCACTTTCACTGGATTAAGTCAGTTCATAATCTGCCTTTTAGGTTGTTGTGGGTTTAAGATTGGATTTCTCAACCACAAACTCCTCCAGAAGTACCAAAGAGTACAAGAGGTGGACACCAGAAAATATAATCTTTTGTTATTTCATTCCCATCAGCCTGCACACCTATATAGAGGGACGTTTCTGTCCTGCCCCTTTTCTCCCCCTCCCTGCTCCCAGCATACACCAGCCAATGTCTCTTGTTTGGTATTTCAGGGCAGCCCTTTGGCCTTGGGCAGCCAGGCTCATTTTTTGCTGCATAATCCAAGCTTGGTATGGGGAGAGAGCGGGGAGGCATGGTGGGGGGCATTGAGGCTTGATGTTAGGCCTGGTATGGGGAGAAGGCTTTGGAAGGTTTTGGCCTAGTGAGATTGTAGTAAGCCCAGGTCAGAGGACTGGGCTGAGGCTGAGTAAGAATTTGTGCACTTTGTATTTCTGTATATATTTGTGAATAGCATTTCCATTTAAACTTCCAATCCAGTGTGAAGTGTTTTTACTTTACTCCTTTGGGAAGGGGCAAAATAACTTTCTCTCCACCCAAACCCAAGACATAGGTGTTATTTTTTTATGCACAGATCCACCTCCTAGATAATTTTGACTTTGTGAACGAAATCTAACTTGACATTGGTTGCAAATCCATGATCACATTATTATTATCTGTACCTGAAATGCCATAGTGCCGTGGCTGACCAGAGGCCAGACATACTCCCTGCTGCTCCCTGAGCTTACATTTTCTTCAGTCTGATGCTACTGCTGTAAGCAGAGAGAGAACTCCCTGCACATGGATGTTCTTCACAGCTTCACAACTGAGCTGACTCAGTGCCAGCCAAGGTACACCACCACACAGCCTAAACACCAATGATTGCTTTTCCATGTGCAGGAAAACAAAATAAACAAACAACCAAAACCCCCAGTTGTATAAATTCCTAATTTAAACAGTTCTTTGTATATGTATTTGTATTTTTCTGTCTCTCCTTTGACCTTTCATCTTATTTAACTTTTTAAAGAGCCAGATATTAACTCTAAAGTTAATGCACAGATAGGAACACAAAGCAATAGAACAGGTTGTAATGGTGATGATGCTGCACTTGAAATTCTCCTCCAAGAACAGAGTTTTTCCTTTATGTTTGATGGGCTGTGAGGAAATTGGACTACTTCTCAAGTGTCCTTTCCTGTATATCAATATAAAGGATATCTTCAGGCATGCTCAGAAATTTTGGGCTTAATAAATGATCACTCTAGACCACACGCTTCCATGTATGGGAAGTGATGTGAGTTTTCCTGTCTTTGTGGGGCATTAGAGATGAGGAAAGGTTGAATACTGTGTGACACAAGGTGGGGATAGTGGTGTTCATAAATCAAGCTCGAGCTACCCTAAAGTCAGACCACTGAAGTCACAGCGAGGCTCTGCAGGCAAAAATGACAGCCAGGTTTTCATCTGTATGCCATGGCGTTACAGGTTGATGCTATCATTCTTTTTCTTCTTTAAAGCTTTCATGTCACAGGAATCAAAGCCCCCTATCTTCCTTTCAAGAATAGCGTGAACAGTAGTTAGCCCAGGCTTGAAAGAGGCTTTGATGAGACATTGCTCTTTGGTAAGCCATTTCAAGGACAGGAGGCAAAGTATTTTCTTTACTTGGAAGAGGAATCTGATGAGCAATTTGCTTTTCTTTTGCTGAGACGGAGCAGAGCTTTGTTACCTCCATAATACAGAAATTGCAGAGGTGGTTTATGGTTACTGCTCTTTACTTCTGGCTTTACTTCTGGCCTTGTGCAAGAATAAAAAGCTCTGAATAAAGCCAGCAGCCTCTCCCTACTGGTAAGCTGAGCCTCAGCACCATCATCTCCCCAAAGTTCCCTCCCCACAGCTGTTTTTCCTGCCTATGGCTGCTCTGGGAGGCCTTGAGGAATTAGAAATGCAGTGAAACCCAGGAGTGCAGCTGGCCCAGGAAAGAGTTGAGCTGCAGCTTCATGAACAGCTCTGGGGAGAAAGGGGTGAACATGCAAATAAGGCTTTGGGTTGGGCTGGCCAGCCTGAGTGGTGCTGGGCCATCCTGTAAAGCATGAAACTATTTAGTCTGAGGATGCTAAAGTTCTCCCAAAGCCTTGGACCATACTAAATGCACCAGGTGCTTTTCCTGAAGGCAGGAAAAGCCACAACAAATTAATGAAAGCAATCAGGGTTGCTACTGACTCTTACTACAAGAATGCTTTACAAGCTGAAGGCTATTCAAAGGTCATTTCCCCAAGTGTCTTACTACATAGGCCGTGAGATATGTCTGCCTCTCACTGCACAGAACAAGCTGCAGAGTCTAGCTGCGGCTTTCAGGCCAGGCCAGGGCAGGAGGTGCTAGGGTGGCCACAGGCATTTCCTGACTATGCGCTTTCCGACACTGTAGGTGGAACATTGGGATTTTGTTTAGAAATGGAGAGAAAACTTGAGTGTATCCAATTGTCTGCAAAGTGCTTCCAAACAGAGGGACTTCACATACGACTTTCGACCCAGTCCAGCTTTGATGGTGCCTACCTGCGGGCCACCTGCCCTGAGGGTTAAGGTAATTCAGCAGCTTTGTCATAGCCCAAGCCTTGCTCAGTGGATGCTGTGGCCGCTGTCAGCTGGTGGCTCTCATTCAACAATGCCAGAACTGTGTCCCGAGCAGGGACCAGGGGGAAAGGAAATTCCGCACCCAACAGTAGCACGGAATGTTATTCAAATGCTTAATTCCGCAGGATCGAGAACCTTAAGAGGAAGGAGACCATGCTAAGCAAGTGTTGCACAAGATGGAGGCATTTGCTAGAGGGCTACTGGAGGCTACAGAGGCAGGGCCATGACTGGAAATAACCCGTTGCCTTGCCCGGCCTGCCGTCAGGTAGGGCGCAGTACGCGGACTCGGGGTTACTTCTCGGTTACTCCTAGGGGAAGTGCTGCGTTACGGAAGCGGAGGGTCAGGGCGGCTCGGCTGGGGTTTCTGTGTCGTCCCAGCCAGCCACCTCCTCAGCCGTGGGCACAGCCCTGGCGGCTGCCGCCGACCCTCGGGCGCCGTCGCAGCCGCCATTTCCTCCGGGACGTGCAGCGGGAGGTCTGACAGCCGCCACCACCGCCTTCTTCCGCGCCACGCGTGGCCAGCGGCTGACGAGAAACGCGCCGGGACAGCTTCCACCCAAAGTAAAACACAGGTCATCTGCCCCCGCCCGAGGCTGCCCTGTCGGCATGCCCTTGGCTACGGCGGCGAAAGGAAGGCACAGTCCGCCTGCAAGGTCATGTTTATTCAAGCAAGCACAGAGCCGGCTCCCGCCTGCCGCCCCCAGGCAGGAAGCGGCGCTGGGCGGCCTCTCCCGGCGGCGAGGGGCGGGGGCTCGGCACAGGCCCTCCGCCCGCAGAAAATGGCGGCCGCACGAGGTGAGGCGGGCACGCAGCCCACATGGTGGCGAGTGGCGCACCTGACTGCGGCTGGGTGGCAGCTAAGCGGCCGGCTCCTCTCGGGGAGCGGCAGCGCCTTGTGGCGCACGGGAGCGGCCATCTGTGCGGAACGGCGGTGTTGGCCTCTCGCTCCGCTCCCAGGTCCTTGGAGCTAGGGGAGCTAGGCCTTGTCTCCGTCCCGCCAGCGCGGGTATCCCGAGCGGTGGGCGCCTTTTCAGGCTCCATTTTCCCGCTCCCGGCGTAGGAGCCGTGTGCGCCACTCGCTACGTGCGGCGGGCTTGGTCACTCCTGTGTCGTCCTGCAGGGTCGGCCGCTGTGATGTGCATCTTGCCTGGAAACCCCTGCCGCCGTGTCTGTGTCGGTGAAGAGGCGCTTCTGCCCGCAGCCCTTTTGCCGGGGTGACAGGTAAGCGCTGCCTGGTGCCTTGCGATGCTGCTGAGCCTTGCCGCCTGCACGCAGGACTTGGCGCGGCTAAAACCCAGAACAGCGTGGCCGGCCCTGGGTGAGCAGGGGTGGTCAGTAGATACGGCTTTATGTAGTTTGAGACTCTCACTCTAAGTTGCCACAGTCTTTCTGGTGCTGCGGATAGGCCACGGTTTTGTGTTTGCAGAAAAACACTTCCAGACGGCTCCAGCTGTGGCATAAGCAACCTTTTGGCAGAGAGTGCAGCCCCTTGCAGCCATTTTATGATGCAGTTCAGGCCTTGGTATGGCATGCATCAGAACAAGTAATACGTAGAACATAAGCCAGCTTGGAGAAAGTTTAACGGAGCTGGGGCCAGGACTGCTGAGTCCCAGTATATATGGATAATTGAGCACATATAAGCATAAATACAGCAGAGACAAAATGTCACAAAAACTCAGTGCTGGGTCTTGGGCTGCTCCAGGACTGTGTGACTGATGAGTAGTGTCGATTATTCTTGGAAAACAGGCAGTTAAAAACATACATGTGAGTTTGAGGTTAGGAATAGGGAAGTGCCTTCCTGGCCAGGAGAACATGCAGGATAGGTTAGGCTCAGGAGTCTCCTTTAGGAGAGCACAGTCAGCTCCTAAGACTTCCCATGAGTTTCTTACAGAGATTCTGGAGGACTAAGAAAGTGGAGCAAGTGACATTATATTGACTCCACTGATACTATCCTCCTAAATTAAGTGGTGGAAGAACAAGGCCTGCCTGTGAGATAAAAGTCAGGACCTACTTCACCTACCTACAATTTAATGGCAATTAGCAGGAGCGAGTTGAAGTGAGGTGTTTCTGTAGAAAATGGTGGATGTGTTTGGTTTGAATTGAACTCGTATTTCAAGGCAGTTGTGTTGCCTGTTGTATTTGTGCTTTTGGCATCTCATCCGTGGGTTTTGCTCACAGGCCTGTGGGTCCCTTTGTTCCTGGCTCCGGCCCTTGGTGAGGAGGGACACTGAACATGCCGAAGGATTACGGTAACCAGATTGAAACTGTCAGTTTAGCTGTGGACTGCATAAACCTGTCTGATAACCAGTGCAGCCTCGTGGAAGGGGTTCACGTCATGCCCTCCAGTGGCAACAGCAAGTACTGATAGTGCAAGGAAGGGAATTGGGACAAGTGATCCTTTTTTATTTTTTTGTGCTCATCTTAAAAGGGCTTGAGAGTAACTCCTTCTAAGCCCAATGGCCTTTAGGCACCTTTGGCAAAGTTAGCTGCTGGACGAAGTGTGTTGGGAATATCCTATTTTTCAGCAGTTCCTGCTGCTGCAAGCTCTGCAGGGATGCATGGATCACTGTTGCAAATTAGGGCAGCTAGTGGGATACAGGTGGCTAATACCACCAGAGCTTTAGGTATGCACTCTGTCCTTCAAAGAAGATGAATTTTGCTGTGTGCCAGTAAATGCATGTAGTGAAAAAGAACAGAAAGAAAAATGCCAACAGTTATCAGGAAAAATGCATCTTGCAGCATCTAATCTGCCGTCAGAGACAAAAACCAACTCATTTTCAGGTGACTGTTGTCCTTGCACATGATATAGTTGAGTAGTAAGCCACAGTTCCTGTAGACAGGCCAGAGATGACAACTGATTTTGTGTCCTGTGATACACCTTTCAATGCAAAGAAATAACTCAGATTGGCAGCTGAATGTAGCTGTCCAAGATGAATGCTATACCGAGGATCCCAGATAAACTGACACAAACTAACACTTGGTGTTAGTCTGTTTCAGAGTACCATCCTGAACCTATTAATGCCAGTAGGAGACTCCTCTTTTGCTGTCAAATGCAGCTTCCAGTTCTGTACACAGTTTGATATGGCATTTCTCCTCTTTGGTGCATTGAGACAGAAAGATGAGGTTGATGTGAACTTTGAGCTTGGGTGCTGTACTGGTGTGGTATAGGGTACACCCTGTAGTGGGAATGGTGACTTTCCTGTGAAGGACTTAAATAAAGATAATTCACAGTGACAGCTGGTGTTAAAAAACGCAAGTTGTTTATGCCTTTTGCTGTATAAATACTTAAGTGAGAGGACCAAGATTCCTCAGGGAGAAAATGCTTGGGTTATTGCTGACAGATGAAACTTTTATTTAGCAGCAACATTTTCCATATTGTTTTTAACCTGCTAGCCAATTACTGCTTTTTTGTTCTTTTTTTTTCCAGATAGTTCTGTCATTGCCACCGTAGCTGTCCTGCACCATGCCTGGTGGTGACCACCAAGTCACATTCTGCTGAGCAGGATGCTCCATACTTAACCATCAGGCCTGCATTCTATGACAGATTCATCAAACTGGCAACATGACACAGCTGTTTGCTACCCATAGACTCCCATTCCAAGGGTGCCTGATTCCCTTGCATTTGCCTCAGAAAATCTGTTCTTGCAGCAGTTCCGTGAGAGGGTTGTGAAGTTGCAGAGACTTTCATGAAAGCTCATCACTTGGGAAGTACTTGAGTTTGGGTTGGGTTCTTAAGTCATGTAGAGTGAACAGCCAATCTTGGTGCCAAGATACAGATATGATTTAGACAGTTGAGGTGAAAGCTGTTGGTGAGGAGAGGTGTTGTGGGCAGTTTTCACAACAGAACACCTGCCTTCATCACAATCACTGGATTCACTAGCAGCATTTCTACATTTAAAGGCTTGCTAGGAGGTTCAGGCAGCTTTATGCCTCTGCTCTGGTACTTGGATGTTTTTCAGATACCTACCTGAAGAGTGTGGCTGTGGATTTTTGCCAGATAAAGGTAAAACATGTTCCAGTGGCTGAAAGCTGGACCTTGAATCAAGGCCTATCTTTTTAAGCAAAAACTGGTGCTTTCTCCCTGTTTCATTCCCTGGCACTTTAGGTGCTGTTCTCTGCCATGGCCTTGCCAGTGTCAGCAGGGCTCACCAGACCACTACCTGCTCTCTGCAGTGGTTGCTGGTGGACTCACCTCTTTTCTGATACACACAAGTGGTGCTCACTACAAGACACAGGAACTGAAGGTCTGTGACCCACCATATAGGAGGTCTGACAAAGGGATCAAAACAACCTTTACTGCCCTGGAAATCTGAATTTCTGATAGGCTAAGAAATGGCTCAGTGTCACTAAACCTATGATCTTTTGAGACTTGCAAAATGGGTATCAGAGAGGATATTACTAATTGTTGCTGTAATGACACACAGCTCTTGGTTTTATGGCTTCTGCAAAGCTTGATTTTGGGGGGACTTTATAAAAGTTACTTTGGGAGACTTCAGAGTTACTTGGGGAGGAACAGACAAGCCCTTGGTACACAGTTCTTCATCGGATCTCTTCAGTTTCACCAGGCTGCTTATCTCTGTAGAGACCCTTTATATTATAGAGGCCACCACCTCACTGTCCCCTAGAATGGAAACTTCAACCACTGATTTTTTGTAATGAATATGCAATAAATCTGCGGCAAAGCTTCTCTGTTAATGACCCTTGATCGAATTTGTGTAGTTTTGACATAGAGGCAACCAAGCACTGCAGAAGGGCTCAGTTTCATTTTGTTTTTCCCCTGGCTGAAGGAATGAGAAGCCTGGGCATTCTGTAAAATGTCTTTTAATATTTCAGACTAGTGCATGCTTGGGTATTACAGAAAGCCTCACTGTGTACGGTAGGTGCCAACAGTTCACACACACAAGGGAGGCGTATTTGATTATCTTGTGCCACAGAATTCATGTAGCAACAAAAATCTTGACAGTGAGATCAGCTTCGTGATTGGAGTATTTTCAGCTCTGTCTAGCAGCTAGCTGTACGGTGATAATGCCTTTTGCTATTTTTGTTTTCCTTTGAAATTTCAGTTTTCAGCAGATTCAAGAGTGGAATTCATGATTGTTCTGGAACAGAGGAGTTCCCTAGGCATCAGATGGGTACTGGGGGCACCAGCAATCCAGACGGCACTGCTACTTGGTGACAGCATCACCTCAAAAGGATGATGTCAGTTTCTGACTGGAGAATTGTAGGATGCTGTTGGATCTTCTGATCAAATTGGCTTTCTGCTAAGTAAGCCTGTCTAACAGGACAGAAGCTGTCACAAGGACTCATGCCTGGCAGCTGTTTTGGGTCAGGGTTGCTTTGCTCTCTTGGGAGAGAGCAGGCTTACAGGGGCCATGATGGAGCAGCTAATGCTGAAAAGGCATCACTCAGTGCAGGTTATCCATAGATGAGGTAACTACAAAACGGGTTATGGGAGGGCAGCCCATGGGGGTATTGCAATCCCAGTATGTATCCGTAAGATGCCAGGTGTTTCCAGTGCAAAGCAGGGGTGGACGTAGTGCTGGAAGTGGGAGCTGAATGTGTAAAGGTGCTGGGCAATATCTGCATTGAAAAATGAGAGTCTGCAGTTCTCGTAGTCCAGCAGGATGCCAACTCTTCGGGGAGGGACAGTAAATCTGATATCTGGTGTCATCCCACTGTGCAGGAATTCGTACTTGTGCCTGTAGGCAAGAGACAGAAAACCTGAGGGCATCCTGGCTGCTCTCAAAAGGAAGAGCTTTGAGCATGTATGTATGTTCCTGCTTCCCAGTCCCTCCCTTCTGTGTGCCTTGTGCTTACTGCCCCAGTATCATCCAGTTCACTGAGCAGAGGCTGTTGGCTGAGGAGCAGGCTCAGGCCTGCCTCTATTACCTGGATAACAAGCATTGTCTTGTGCCCCATTCTGGCTGCCAAGGGATAGGTGGTAGCCCTTAGATATGCATGAGGTCTAAAGCACAGAATCATAGAATGGTCTGGGTTGGAAGGGACCGACGAAGGTCATGCAGGGGCATCGTCGAACTAGAGCAGGTTGCCCAGAGCCCCGTCAAGCTTCACCTTGAACATCTCCTGGGATAGGCCCCAACCACTTCCCCAGGCAACCTGTTCTAGTGTTCCCCTACCCTCATGGCAAAGGACTTCTGCCTAACAGAAATCTAAATCTGCTCTTCACTAGTTTGAAGCCATTGGCCCTTGTTCTGTCACTGCAGGCCTATGTAAACAGTTTCTCTCCATGCTTTTTGTAGGCCCCTTTCAGGTACTGGAAGGCTGCTATTAGTCTTCACAGAACTGCTTTTCCAGACTGAACAACCCCAGTTCCCTCAGCCTGCCTTCATAGCAGAGGTGCTCCAAACCCTTGATCATTTTCATGGCCCTCCTCTGGACCTGCTCCATCAGGTCCATGTCCTTCCTGTATTGAGGGCTCCAGACCTGGATGCAGTGCTTGGGACGCTGTTTTTTTTCCGGTGGGTCTTGGAGGGCAATGTCAATGTCCTGTAAATGGGAGCATGTACCCTTGCCACTAGGCTTAGCCTGAAGTCCCTGCCTGTGTGAAGGAGCTGTCCTCTTAGGCCAGTTTGGCTTGCCCTTGTCATCTGCTCAGCCAGGTCCTAGATAGCTGTAGGCATGCCAATAAGGGCATTGCTGAGATGAACTCAGTTCTGTTCTTTTAGGTCCTGCCATGGGCTCCCTGAGGAACTGAGACCTCTTTCCTGCCAGTGTTAGAGGAACTGCTCATGTCCACTTCCACAGCAGCAGCAGTGAAGAAGCCTGATCCCTTGAGAAGAAGCTGCCTGGCTCTCTGTGGCTAGGCACCCTCCAGACTATTGACACTGTTTTCTAAACCCCACTCTCTAAACAACCTTTTGGCTGCTTTTCCTACATGACCTCTCTGCTCAGCCAGGGTAGTGTTGATGTGGAAGTTTGAGTCTTCATGCTCATTTACTAGAAGGTGACATCTTTTAATAGTGATTCCTGAACTGTGGATTATTTGAAGCCAGGGAAATGTTCTCTAAACACAGTTTTGTCATGAGGATAGTCCTCTTCCTCATGCAGTCACTGAGTAGTGCTGAAGTCCTTTAACAGTAACTCAGCTCTCCCAAGTGTGGCCTGGCACAACCAAAACTCTGAGACTTCTGAGCAGAAATGAGATGTATCCAGGGGAAGTGAGTTCTCTGGCATTCCTTAAGGGCCAACTTCTTCACTAACCGCCTCCACTCACCACTCAAGCCTGAGAAAATTTCCCATCTGAAATAGGTATAACTGACTCAAACTGAGCAATGGCCCAGCTCCCTTGTCTCTCTGAAGACCATGCTCATTGGGACCTATAAGAAAGACGGGGACAATTTTTACCAGGGCCTCTTGTGACAGGGCAAGGGGTGAGGTTTTAAGCTGAAAGAGGGGAGATTAGACATAAAAAGGAAGCATTTTTTCACAGTGAGGATGGTGAAATACTGAACAGGTTGCCCAGAGGTAGTGGCTGCCCCATCCCAGGAAAGAGTCACGGTCAAGTTGGACAGGGCTTCCAGTAATCTGACCTAGTTAAAGATGTCCCTGATTAATGCGTGGAGGTTGGACTACATGACCTTGAAAAGTCTCTTCCAAGCCAAAACATTAAATGATTGCTCTAGAAGAATGAGAACAAACCTCAATGTACCTCTTAGCTCAATGTAGCAAAGAAATCCCATTAGCGTGCCTGCAGTGTGAGGGGAGTCATTAGCTTTTGTGGGTTTGGTCTCCCTCATTAAGCAGCATTTCTTGCTGAGTGGGAGGTGAGTGCCAGCGCTGCTGAGGACCATGGCTATGCAGCAGGCGCCTGGGGAGAAGTGTGTGCTCCAGCCAACTGAGCTGCATCTAAAAGCCTCCCTGTGTACCAGCAGGCAGAGGACAGGCAGATTTGGGCTCATGGCATGCCATCCTTATCATGCTGAGGACACTCAAGTGCTCTGCAGGCTTCCTGTTCAAGGGGACCCAGCAGCACCCTGACAACAACTGCAGACTGGGCAGTGAGCCATTCAGACAAGAAGTACTCAAGGATGCTTAGGGGTGTGACTTGTTTTCTTCCTTTTGGATGCTCCACAGGATGTCCCAGTCTTACATGGGAATCAAAGGCAAAGGTGCTAATCCAGTGGTGCCAGCAGGTTCGGCTGGGACAAAGGGGGGCTGACATTTCTGCATGCAGCTAGGCTGTGAGGTACTTCCATAGGTAGTAGAGAGAGCAAAACCAATTGCATATAACTGGGTTTAGCCAGGTATGTAGGTATAGGTTACATGGCTCTGTTACTCTCTGTCCTCCCACTGGGGGTTCAGTGACCTAAACCCAAGGTCCTTACAGCTAAGGTTTTATTCAGATTTGTTCCTGGGACATTCAATGTAAGAATGTCATTAAGGAAGAGGATTTGGTTAAAGGTGCCAGTATCTTCTCAACACCAGTTCACAGTGCAGTGATGGAATGTCCCTGGGTAAGTGTTTGGTCTGGGTTTGATATTAAATTTCTGGCTCCCCCCTGCAATCAGGAGCCCTCAGCTGCTTTGCCTGCAGGTGTACATGTAGGAGTGTTCCTGTAAGCAGATCTGGAGCCTCCACAGGCCTTACCTTGATGGTGTGATGATACGCCTCATGCACCAGGATGAGTTGTTTGCCCCAAGATAACCATGTCTTGGAGTGTTCTCAAAAGCCACACCAATTCTGTACTCCGTATCTTCTGCAACTTCCACCTCCCAGTAATGCTTTCCTGGAAATGGGATCAGACTACCCAGGATCCCAATGCACCTGTGGGAGGCAGACAGGAATATATGCTATGTCAGGGACTCTCTGCAATGCTATTTACAATGTTCAAGTATGTAATGACATTACATATCAATAAACAAAAGTCACTTCTGCTGCCTCCTTAGCAGTGCAACATAGATGGTTGACTACAGCAAAGTCTACATGCCGAGGACTTGACACACAATCTGCAGTTTTATTTGTGACACCTACTCTCTTTTTACCTGTGGGTAGCTTTGTAGAAATGAGTGCCTTGGGCACTTTCAGGCATAGGGAGAACAGCATCCTATGCTGCCTGAGTTTTTTGGGAAAGTTATCATTACTTCTTAGAGTGCTATGGTGAACCCCAGTATAGCAGAAGAAAAAGGCTACAGATTTTGTACTTTCACCCCAGACAGCCCAGGGCTTGAAATGTCACTGGCCATCAAGAAGTGAGCACTGTAACGGCATGAACCTCCTGGGGCAGCTGCAGAGGAGGAGCCCTGCCTGTGCTGTGTTTAGAGATACCAGCAAGAATTGAAGACAGAAGGAGAGCTTGAAATATGCTGAGGTATGTGGGCTGTGAAAAAATGTAACAGTAGAGTGTGGTTCCTAGCCTTCACTACAGGAACTGTGTAGAATATAATTCTTTAAAAAGATGTGTGGGAGAGACCCTTCAGCTTGGCTTACAGACTCAGGGGAGCTGGGCACTTAGAATACACAAGTCTGCAAAACCAAAGATTCTGAAGCAAGAAAGTTGGGCAAAAGAACCCATGCCAAATGCTTCTGAAACACCCTAATTTGATTTAAGAGAGCAACATGAATCCTGTAGGACCACACTCCAGCTTTTCCTAAGGAAAAGTACATGGTATATTAACTGGCTGTCATTGCTGCATCACGAGGGATAGCAGGTTTCAAAACACACCTTCAGTTTTGCATGGGTGGTCACATGCAACCTGTATGTTTCTGTGGCGGGATCATATAAAGTTGTAAATTCCAAAGGCAAAAGATGTTGCTGCCAGAGGCCAAGCTGGCCTGCCTCTAGGTAATGCTGAGAAAGAGCTGCACTCAGCATTCAGAGGGCCTGCAGTGTAAGGACAGGCATGCACAGCAAGATGTACTCTGCCATCTCAGCAGCAATCGCTTAAAGCAAGTGTATAGTTCATTGCAAGTGCATGTCGATGTCTTGGGAGCAGTTTTAAGGCTGCTGAAATCAGGATTCAGTGAGGCTGTGCTGCTGCAGCTTGAGAAGGAAAAAGAATGATGCAAAATAGATGAGTATAAACATCTGTGAGCAAAATACTACTACAGTAAAGAGAGTTGCGAAGGCACCAAGGCAAACCTAAGTCAGACCATAGGAGCCGCTGTGGTTAGGAAACACATTAGACTGTTGGAAATCACACAGGCTTTACAAAGAAGTTTGTGAGTCTTAGTCATTTCAGCTGGGGAGCTTTTGCACTTTTTTTTTCTTTTTTTGGCAGTATCTTGGCCTGAGACTTCTAAAAGTTTACAGTGGCATCAGTCCCAGAGTTCAGACTGCGTGCCAGCTCTGGCTGTTTACGTGAAACATAAAAGCAGCCTGTGGAAGTGGGACATGGAGCTGATGGAGGGCCACAGAGATGATGAGGGGGCTGGAGAACTTCCTCCTGGGGCTAAGGCTGTTCAGCCTAGAGAAAAGAAAGCTTCAGGGAGACATTAGAGCAGCCTCCCAGTACCTGAAGAGAGCCTACAAGAAGACCAGGAATGGACTTTTTACAGGTGCTTGTTGTGATAGGGCAAGTTGCAATGGCAATGGTAGCTTTAGACTAGAGATTAGGTAGAAATTAACAGAATCATAGAATTAAGCAGGTTGGAAGAAACCTCCAAGATCATCCAGTCCAACCTATCATCCGACCCTATCCAATCAACTAGACCATGGCACTAGGTGCCCCCCATCCAGTCTTTCCCTGAACACCTTCAGGGACTCCACCACCCCCCTGGGCAGCCCATTCCAATGCCAATCATTCTCTCTGTGAAGAACTTCTTCCTAATATCCAGC
>VWYK01052756.1:37286-54103 GCA_013399775.1 Semnornis frantzii
CCACAGCGCTTCTGATACAGGCCAGGATGCCATTTGCTCTCCTGGACACCTGGGCACACTGCTGGCTAATGTTCGGCTACTATCTACCAGTACCCCAAGGTCCCTTTCTGCCTGGCTGTTCTCCAGCCACTCTGTCCCCAGCCACTCTGTCCCCAGCCACTCTGTCCCCAGCCTGTAGCTCTGCTTGGGGTTATCGTGGCCAAAGTGTAGAACCCTGCATTTAGCCTTGATAAATCTCATCCCATTGGCCTCTGCCCATGTATCCAGCTTGTCGAGGTTCCTCTGCAGAGGGTAAGAGAGTGAGGGTGGTGAGACACTAAAACAGGTTGCCCAAAGAAGTCATGGGTGCCTCCTTACTGGAGGTGTTAAAGGCCAGGTCAGATAAGGCTTTGAGTAATGTGGTCTGGTAGAAGGTGTCCCTGTCCATGGCAGAGGAGTTGGAACTAGATGATCTTCAAGGTCCCTTCCAACCTAAACCGTTCTAGGAATCCCATTTAGTCTTATGATGACTTTAATGAAGAGCATTGTCTATTTACTGTCTCTTTTCTAGTGATCTCTTTAAGTGACAGTGTACTTCTACGGAAGAACCAAGTTGTGGGCTTGTATTATTCCATTTGCAGATGCCTGTCCTGGTGTGGTTCTCTTTGTAAACATGCATTTCAGCAAGCTGACTCTCTCATTTCAATGCCAAAGGGCCTAATTCTTCTTTGAAAGAAACACCTGTAGGCCCAGATAGTATCAGCCAGATCTGTCAGCGACAGATTTCAAATGTTCAAATTTAGTTCAGCGTTACCCAACATGTCTAAGCAGGTTTGTGTGTAACTGTGGCCAGCTGCGTCTGTAATCCTCTTTATAAAATTGCAGTAACTTCCAACTGATGCTTAAGTCCCAAAGAGCAACTAATGGGAAGACTGAAATTCACAAAACCAATGAGAGCTGCCTGAAAGCCCCATTAGGCACTTCCTGGCAAATATTTTAAAAGCCCAAACAGACCACACAAGCCTTTTTCAAAGAGGGACAGGTATCCAGAGCACCAATGGCCTTTTTTTGCCCATTTGTCATATCTGTTGTAGCAAACAAGTTAGATAGAAGGTGGCACAGCTTTTTAAATCCCAGTAGTGCTATATTAAGATTATATGGGGTTTGCTTTTTTTTTTTTTTCTTTTTCTCGTGATATTTTTCCTGGTGGTTTTGTGCTATGTAAATATTAAATGGGAAGAAAGTTTTGGACTTTAATGGAAGTTGGTGCACACATCATGCAAAGGGAGACGTGGTAGATAGCATGTGTTAGTCACCTCAGGAATTCTCAGAAAAGAGCAGCAAGCCACACGGAGTTCAGTAGTGGTGCTCAAGACTGGTAACTCCAATAAAACTATGGGGCCTGGCTAAATGGCTGAGGAGTTTTATGCTCCACAGGGAAAGCCTAGTTTCAAACTGAATGAAGCCCTTAAAATTAATGTGGTTTTCTAAAAGATGAGTACCTCATAAGACCTGACAAAATGTTTGCAGTTGTCTAAAACTGAAGACAATAGTAGTCATTTATGAAAAACGAAGATGGAAAAACCCACACGTAGAGTCTGGAAGTTTCACTTGGTCAGTGTCTGGCTTGAAGAGAGCTGCAGTGCCAGTAAAACTTTTTAGAGGATTTAAATTCAAGGTAGGGGTGTGTCAGTGTGCGCAAAGCAGCGACATACCACACGCATTCTTCCATATACCTTGTAAAACTGTTATCATAGACAGGCAGATCGCACTCTGGGTTTTCCAGTTCATCACATGCAATTGTAAATCCATCATCTAGAATTGCCAGTAAAGGATGGGCTGTGTCCTCGTTAAGGCAGAAGTAGGTGCCTGCAAGAGAGAATGCCTGAGGATAACTCCAGAAGCTCCTTATGGCATTAGGGCTTGCAGAAAGGATGTGGTGAAATGTTGTCTGGATTCACAAAATGATTAACTAGTGCTCTGGAAGGAATCTGTGGCTGCTATCGAGAGGACAATAGTCCTCATTTGGAGTATTTTCAAATAAATGGGTGTTTTATAGCTTAACACTGCTTAATTACAGCCTTGTGAAGAGCAGAAAGGGAGCTTTAATCCAGTTTTGACCCCAGCCAGGGTTCAAAGCTGTGGGCATTGTGCAGGAATCAGATAGGCAGAAATGAGAGGTCTTCCCTGCAATGGACTGTCCAGTTTCAAGCCATCTTCCTCAGAGCTGAAGTAATCTATTTTCAGCCACTGAAAGGATAAAAATATGTCCACTCTTCTCCCTTGGGAGACTTCACAAAGCAAGGCTGACACACTGCACTCCGATGAGCAGCCACCTGCGTCACAGCTGCTCTTTGTAGTTAGTGTTTGTGTATCTACCCCAGTAAGGAAGAATCGAAGGTCATTCCCAGTGCTGGAGGTGAGCACTTGCAGCTGACAGATCTGTTTGCATCAGCTGTTTGCATAATGTTGACTCAGAGAAGACAAATCTTTTCATGCTAATCCCAAATGAAATCATCAAACTGCAAGTTACTTCAATGCCAATACAATAGAAACAGTGACAGGGCTGCTGAAAACAAACACATGCTCTGCAAGCAGAATTGGCAAATTCAAACACTGAGTTTGATTTAAGCAGCTGAAATGCACACAGACAATCGTAAGACAATGAGAGTCTTCCTCTCCAGGGATTTAAGAATGACCATTTCTTTTCTGTGGTGCCACTGGTGTGCAGCAGACAGGTTCCTTACTGAAACATGGCCTTTTGCAGGTTAATGGGTGCATGGTCAACTTGCTGAGTAAACACAATTTGCAAACAGCTTAGGGAAAGTAAGGGCAGGACAGACACAGGTGTGGTGTGAATGCACCTGTGAGAAGTGTGGGATGTTGGAGATACTCCAGTGAACTTGTAGCATTGTTATGGCAATGCTGAAAATGAAAACGGATGTGTACCTGTAACATTAAAATAAGCTTTGATTAGATGGTTGGAAGGGGAAATGGCTTCCAACTTCCCTCTGGGGGAGAAGGCTAATCCTTGCCAGTGCAGCACTGAGAGCTGAGATGATAGTGCTGTATCAGTCACCAAATGCAAAGCTTCCAGCTGAGAGTTCAACTGCCTTTTTCCTGATGGAAACCAGCCCTCAGAGCTTCCCCAGTCAAGCTGGAGACAGTGAAAGATTTTTGCATTCCCAAACGACTCTGGAAAGTGCTGACTGTCTCAGCCATACTCTTCAGCAGCAGCATCATTACAAAGTAATCTCTGAGGTAAAGTAAAATTGCACTACAATTTTCTTCACCAGTGTGTCAGTACTTGGCAAACTGGCAACACCTGGAGGCACTGGGGTGATATTGTCTTGTAAAATTATTAGAAATTTGTCATTTTCAAGTGTCAAATGGACAGAAATAATTTTAAATTGTAGCGCTAAAGTAAAGCACTTAATGTTACAAAAAGCTTTTTTTTTTTTTTTTTTTTTTTCCCCAAAAGGTAACCATGTGTGCAGTTAGATGCAAGAGATTAGGACCTGATCCAGAGGCCATTGAAACCGGCAGGAATCTGTCTGTTGAGATAACAGATGCTGCTGCAGTAGGCTGCTGGAATTGTTCTGAGCTGCACAGTACCTGTGGTGTGTATCAGGACAGGTTCACTTCTCTCACTGGAACCACCCAGGTTTAGGGCTCTAACACAGACACGATAGCTTTGTGTTGGCTGGAGGTGAATTAGGACTTCGCAGTTAGGAATCCCAACAATAGATCTACAGAAAATACATCCATGGAAAATGAGAGGGTAGAGAAGAAAAACAGGTATTTAAGATTGTTTTTCTGACCCACAAAGATGAAATTACATGATCAGTAACCCACCCACAACATGAATCATAGACTAATAGAATCATTTTGATTGGGAAAGACCTCTATGATCATGGAGTCTAACCATTGACTGAACACTGTCATGGCTGTTGAACCATATCCTGAAGTGCCATATCTACACGTTTTTTTCAAACACACCTCCACCAGCTCCCTGGCAGCCTGTTCCAGTACCTGACTACTCTTTCAGTAAAGATTTTTTTCCTAGTATCCCATCTACACCTCCCCTGGTGCGATTT
This sequence comes from Semnornis frantzii, assembly GCA_013399775.1. Taxonomy (NCBI): domain Eukaryota; kingdom Metazoa; phylum Chordata; class Aves; order Piciformes; family Ramphastidae; genus Semnornis; species Semnornis frantzii. The sequence goes on from VWYK01052756.1 coordinate 41,363, forward strand.
GAGGCCATTCTCTCTTGTCCTGTCACTTGATACTAGAGAGAAGGGACCAACACCCACCTCACTCTAACCTTTTCAGGTAGTAGTAGAGAGCAATGAGATCTCCCTGCAGTGTCCTCTTCTCCAGGCTAAACACTCCTAGTTGCCTCAGCTGCTCCTTGTGAGACTTGTTCTCCAGATCCTTCACCAGCTTTGTTGCCCTGCTCTGGACACACTCCGGCAATCCAATGTTCTTCTTGTAGTGAGGGGCCCAGAACTGAGCACAGTATTCGAGGTGCAGCCTCACCAGTGCCGAGTACAGGGGCACAATCACTTCCCTACTTCTGGCCACACTACTCCTGATACAGGCCAGGATGCTGTTGGTTGCCTTGGCCACCTGGGCACACTGCTGGCTCATGTTCAGACAGCTGTTGACCAGCATTCTCAGGTCCTTCCTTAGTGCTATCTGATGCCACAGGACTTGAAATGGTTTCATCTCTACAGGTTATGGACTCCATAGAATAGTGACTCACTCAGTAATATTATTGCTGTTTTCTTCATCTGTCAGCTTGGACAACTCAACTGTATAGGAATCAACAGGGTTAAGGTCTCTAGATTCCCAGCACACTAGTGCTGCATTTTCACAGCTTCGGATCTTGTCAGTCTTTATAGTAGGTGGTGAAGGAGCTACAAAGGAGACAAAGGAACAATTCTAAGCCATTGCTTGAAGATATTTGCAACAACCATTCTTTGAAGACTCAGAAAATAGAACAAAGTGGTTTACTAATAGTATATAGTTAAAGAAACCCGCTTTCCCAATGGCCAATAAACAGCAGGCAGGGCAATTAACAGTGCTATTCAAAGATTTCATCTGGGCTAGAAAAAACACAAGAGAATTATATCAGAGAAGTAATGTAGATAGAGACTGATTACACAACTAATTTCTTTCTATCAGTGGGTTTATCTTTGTCATAGAAGTGCATCTTTTCTCTGCCCTAAGATGTCAAAGACATCTTTGAATGAGTGTTTTAAAGTCTCACACTGACTTGCTCAATTTCATGTCAGGATTTCACTGGATGTGCTTGACTGAACTGCAGTTACAAAGGGCAGTGCAACAGATGAATTCACAAAACACCAGTGGCCAATGAAAGGAGTGACTAGCATCCACTTGGCAGAACTGGGAAACTTGGACTTTATTCCCAGGTCTTCTACATCCCTGCATTTAAATATATTATTTTCTCTCCGTGCTTCACTTTCCTCAACTCTAAAATGGGGACAACTGACCTGATAAGCTCTCCAAGTGAAAGCAGGAAATCCTCATGCACTCAATAGGCTCAGATCAGAAGAAACAAAGTGCCCAGAAAGCATTACTGGCATAAAGTGCAGAAGTGACTGTGAATCTCACAACAAAGTTCACGTAGTAATATGAATAAAATATTTTTACCTGTTACATAAACTGCTTTCTCACTCGGTGGACTGCTACCAGAGGCATTTATAGCACTGACCCAAAATTCATACTGTGTGTTCGGCAGCAGATCAGTAATGGTGCAGTATGTTTCCTTGACTTTTAGCATACGTTCTGAAATGCAAACAACAAAGCATTTACAGTGACTTTATACTCGTCCTCCAGGCTGCCTCAAATAATTGAGTTGGGGCACACCGTTTTGTGTGCTGAGTTCCAGAGAGCTCCTTGTGCTCCATGCCCTTTGATCAGCTGCCAGGCTGTTTCACCATGCTTTCCTGTAAGGAAGCAGTAATCAGGTAAAACATCAGCTTCTAAAGGAAGGAAGGTGCTAACCACTCATTCTCCATCTTACAAAACTGGAATAGAATCATAAAATCATATAATCATTAAGGTTGGAAAAGACCTTTAAGATCATTGAATCCAACAGTAACCCAACTACCATGACCACTAAACTATATCCTGAACCAACACTTCTACAGCTTCTTGAATCCATCCAGGGGCGGCGACTCCACCACCTCCATGGGCAGCCTGTTCCAATGCCTTGCCACTCTCCCAGTAAAGAATTTTTTCCTAATGTCCAATCTAAACCTCCCCTGGCACAGCTTAAACCAATTTCCTCTTGTCCTGTTGCTAGCTGCTTGGTAGAAGAGACCAGCACCAGCCTTACTCCAGCCTCCCCCAGGATGTTGTAGAGAGCAGTAAGATCTCCCCTTTAGTCTTCTCTTCTCCAGATTAAACAACCCCAGCCCGCTCAGCTGCTCCTCATATGCCAGTCCTCCAAACCCCTCACCAGCCTCATTGCTCTTCTCTGGACACACTCCAAGACCTCAGTATCTTTCCCATACTGTGGTGCCCAGAGCTGAACACAGGACCGAAGCTGTGGCTTCCCCAGGGCCAAGTCCAGGGCCACAATCCCTTCCCTACTCCTGCTGCACACACTGTTCCTGATACATGCCAGGATGCTGTTGGCCTTCTTGGCCACTTGAGTACACTGCTGGCTGATGTCCAGCAGCACCCCCCAGATCCTTTCCCACCAGGCTGCTTTCCAGCCACTCTGCCCCAAACATGTAGCATTACTTGGGTTTGTTGTGACCAAAGTGTGGGACCCCGTACTTGATCTTGTCAAACCTGAGCCCACTGACATCAGCCCATTGATTTAACCTGTCCAGACCTCTCTGCAGTGCTTTCCTCCCCTTGATCAGATCAACACTCTGTTCGATTTACTGTCATCTGCAAACCCCTTCATCTGTTCATTAATAAAGATATTATACACCAAGCCCTGGGGGACACTGCTTGTGACCAGCCACCAGCTGCATTTAACTCCCTTTATCTCAACTCTTTGGGCCTGGCTATCCAGCCACTTTTTAATCCATCAGGGTCCACCTTGCTATGCCTTGGGCCACAAGGTTCTTGAGGAGAATGCTATGGGAGACAGTGTTAAAGGCTTTACTAAAGTCCAGGTAGACAATGTCCTCAGCCTTTCCCACATCCACTAGGCAGGTCACCTGGTCATAGAAAAAGATGAGGCTGGTCAAGCAGGACCTGCCTTTCCTGAACCAAAGCTGTCTGGGTGTGATCCCACCATTACCCTGCACTTGCCATGTGAGCATGCTCCATATTCTACCCTAGTACCAAGATCACGCTGACAGGCCTGGAGTTCCCTGGATCCTCTTTTTGCCCCTTTTCATAGCTGGGTGTCAGGTTGGCAAGCCTCCAATCATCTAGCACCTCCCCTGTTAACCAGGACTGCTGAGAGATAATGGAGAAAGGCTTGGCAAGCTTCTCCACCAGCTCCCTCAGCACTCTTGGGTGAATCCCATCCAGCCTCACGGACTTGTGAGTGCCCAGGTGGCACAAGAGGTCATTAACTGCTTCCTCCTGGATTATGGGCAGTTGATGCTGCTCTGCATCCCTGCTTTTCTTTCTGAATTGGCCATTTAGCACTCTACTGGCTTCTGCATTTGCTGGAGCAGTGACTGGGTGTTTTCAGTAAAAGGTTTTGCAAGCATACTATTAGTAAAGACAGTTTTGTCACAAGGCTGGGACATTTTAGGATAGTGCTGTGGTTCTTTTTTGGTGCACGTGGATAATGGGGAGTTACAGCCTATTATTAGCACTGAGATAAACTGTAAAATGACTGTGAGGGTTCAGTGGGTGTGCTGATACTGTGATGGTTTGATGTCTATAAAAATAGTGTGCTTTGCAGCAGATGCAACATGGGTCTAATACCGTGCCTGCTCTCCTGTAAAGGAAATGCTACTGCTGAGACTTGGCTCTGTCCATTGTCCTCTTCCCAGTCCTGCTGTCCCAGCTATTGCCCCATCCTGTTTTTGCTCTCTGCAGCTGGCAGCATGGCAGCCTGTCAGGGGAAGAGTGACAAAGCCAGAAGCAGGAAATGTAGTGGCAGATATGACAGTTTTGATGGTGAAAAGAGTGCACAGAAAGTGCACAGAGGCATTTTGGAACCAGCTGGTTTTGCCAGTGAAGGGCTGAGGTGTCTCTTTGGGTCCTGCGTGCTTACCTGTGTGTTCATCACTATGCCTCTCGTGGCTCACTGGTTTATAGCACAGTGTGTAGCGTTCAACAGTGTCATCTGAGAAGAGGCCCCAGCAAACTCTCAGTGAGGTGCCAGTTGCTGCATTGGGAGCCTGGGGATTGATCACAGGGGCACAAGGAGCTGCAGGGGGGAAAAGAGGTCAGTTTCTGACTGTATAGGTGTGGAATGTTATTCACAGGCAAACACATCTCCTCTCATAAAGGTGTTTGCATAAGGCATAGGCACTGAATAGGGTCATGGAGAAAAGTTAGGTGCCGTAAATAGTTGCAGATAATAATCAGGTCACTGAACTTGTGTATGAACTAGTCTTGCTTCAAATAAAAATTCAAACAACAAAACCTAAGTCTCAACCTAACTTTTCTCTGTCAACATGACCTGCCATGCCTCTGAGGGCTCCTGTTCCCACTGAGTAGCATGGCCCTGCAGGAGCAACACCTAACATGCACTGCATTGCTGTGGACCAGCCCAGAGCCGAGGAGCCTCTGGAGGAAAGATGAGGGAATGGCTGTACAACAGTGGGTCAGCAGCACCAGAAAACTAGTGGTAAATGTGATTTTATGTAAGATAAACACAATGTATAGGCATAAAAAGTGCATGTTGTTCTTTCTGAGTCTGTGATGTGCCAGAAAAGATGCGATGCTGAACATTTCTTTTTTTTTTTTTTCCTCCTTATTTTTCCCCTCTGTTTCCTATGGATAATAGGAAAAAGGTTTGCTAAACAGCAGAGGAACAAGCCACTGTAATCTGGTTATCATAAGAAGCTATGCAGGTTTCTTAAAGCAGTCTGATGTCTCACCCTACTTCATTCAAGCAACTGTAAGGTAAGATAGATTATCACTAAACATGCATGACCCAACAACAGAAAGGTGTAGTTTTGGTGAGTTCTCTAGGAAACCATCCAGCAAAAGCAGGGAAGGCCAAACTGGGTAATTCTGGTAATTTTATACTGAAAACAAATGAAAAATAAATTTAAAAAATAGCTTCCAGTGTCTCAGCATGTATAGGCAAAAAAAAAAAAAAATCTAGAGAAAAAACTAGGGAGAAGTTAATTCTGCCTTTGCAATTTTCCTTTGAAAGAAGTAATGGACTTCTGTTTACTTCATATCCCTAATTAAATGTACGTAGGTCTGAAGTAATGATCAGAAAGGGTGAGTACCTGGGACAGCATTAATGGAGTTCATTAATTGTTCAACTTCTGAGAAATCTATGACCCGCTCTTCAAACTCTGGCTGTGTTGAAAGCTGTAAATCCACTTCTTTCTTTAAGAATTCTTCTAGCCTGTAATTGTAGGGAGGAAAGCTATGTGTAATTGCAAGTGCTATAGTGTTGGAGAGACCTTTCTATGATACCTATTGGTAAGAAGAAAGGAACAGCAAACATCTAAAATAACAGCCATTTCCTTAAATAATGGCTTCGTAGTTGTACAAAGGTCAGCCTTGCTCTGTCCCTTTGTTTGGAGATAGACAGCCACATGTCATATCAGTGCTCCAGGATGCCAAACAGAGCTGGGTGCTGGTGAGACTGAGGGGCCACACTTTGTGTGCCCCGCTCATGCAGCGAATTGGCTGCTGCGTGCTATGCTGCTGCTGAGCAGGTGGTTGAGATTTCCACAGCACCTCTCTGTGGAAAGCAAGCTGTTAGCTCCATGACATTCATTACTTTGAATTCATGACACTATTACTAATTCAGGACCTCACAGTTCTAGGTGTTGCAGATTTAAAACAGACAAACTGTGTTGTCATAAATGCTGACTGCCAATTTAAATGTATATTTTTTGGTGGCTGATTTTGTGTGCCTTAAGACTTCTACCAACTATTCCAAGATGTTTCAGTAACTTCTTTGATCTTCTACAGCTTGACTTTCAACTGCTCTATATTAATGCACAAATAAACCTGCTACTTATCTATTTAGGGGGCTCAGTTTTAGTAGGATTTGTATCCAGAGCATTTCTTCCAAAAACTTTAGCAATCCTGGTTTTCAGTCACTGAAATTAGTTCCTTATGACTAAGCCAAAAATAGTGATTTATTCATGCTCTAACTTTCCTTTGGGTTTATTTTTTTTAACTGGCTCAAAACTGGTTTTGAGTGTTAAACTTCTTAAAGCAACTTTTCCTGATGCAGTTTAAACCAGAAATCCTGAAGGATTCAATAGGTTTAGTAGTTTAGGTAACATATGTGTGCCTGAACAGAGTCCAGAACATTCAAGTGTCTCCAAAATCAGGTCCAATTAGCAGGAAGAAATGTGACACAAATTCCAGACTGTGATACTACCTCTCAACCATGGTTACTGCTGCCTGTAGAGAAGAGAAAAAAAAAAAAAAAAAAAAAAAGAGAAAATTACAGACAGAAAAGATAAATTTCTTGCATTAGTCCAGAGTCAGACTACATTGTGCTGTTGACCTGTCTTACATGCATTGTCCCAAATGCAGCCCTGGAGCGAACTAATTTGCTCTCACCCAGCTCTAAGAACAAAGCTGTGCCTAACTGTCCATTCACATGGGCAGATCTTGGCTGGTAGCATGCAGTATCATGCAATAACCAGCGTGTGCACAGCTAGATTCTAGACAGTGTCCTTCCTCAGTTGTCCAAAATGCCAACAGTGAAATTATCTGCATTGGATGGAATCTAAGCAGCGCATTTTGCTGGAAGACAGACAAACGGTCCCAGGAGAAACCTGAGCAGTGGAGAGCTCATGACTAAGAGCTATTTGCTTCTTGGTAAATAATGGCTCCTAAGGGTGATTTAAAACTGTTTATGAGCTGAGGAGGAAATAAGGTTCTTCTAGAGATGCAGAGAAACAGGAGAAGTCAGCAGGTTGGAGTGACACAGCAAGTTGATCCATCGGAACAGACTAGAGTTGTTAGATTTGTTTACTGCCTGGTTTAGTAGTTACTGTGACTGTGCTATAGAAATGCTCCCATCACCTGAGTCACTGGGCAACTCAGAGCAATCACTCAACAGTGAAAATTCTCTCTTCTTTCCCAATTATTTTGCTACCTACTAAGGAAAAATAACTTCTTGACACCTCCTCGACAGTGGGAATCATCCATCACTTTGCAGGAGCTCCTGAAGTATTTAGTTTGGAGCGTCCTGCAGCTGAACTTTCCAACAAAATGAGCAAGAAAAAAGAAACATCTTCTAAAGTGGTTGCAGCAGCCTGTCTGCTCTGAGTGGGAAAGCTGAGCCTGAATGAGGCAATGAACACTATGTGCTTACAGAGTTTCCAGAGATAAATCTTTTAGAGAGGTATCTTCTCTCTGAACCCCAGTGATGCTCGCAAATCACTAAGCATCCAAGCAGCTTCTACTGCTGCCTCTCCATTTTGGCCCCATTGCGTTGCCTCATTAAGTCAATGCCACCATGTCAAGCACTTCGAGTAGTAACAGCATCATGGACTGAGCACTCCACATGCTCTCTAGCAATAAAGCCACTTGGGACTGTTCAGCTGGGGACTAGCTGCAAGCATCAAAGAGCATCCAGAAGGGGTCTTGCCAGCTAAAGCACTTTACCTTCATAAAACTGGCTTTGTCATTTTCCAGGCAAAGCTCCTGGGTTTTGTCTGTCAGCTCCTTGCAGGTGTTGAGATGTTCCCCACAACTGACTAGCTGCTCGTACAAAGCTTCCAGCTTCTGCCTCTTCTCTTCCCCCAGAGCTTCCAATTGTTCTTCATACTTCTGAGCGAGCACTTGCACTGCGTCATTGTAATGCACCTCAAAGTTCTGCTCCTGCCTCCCAAAGTTTTCCTGCAAGGCATTTTAATTTTGTTCCTTGGTGACACACCTGATCCATAAGTCAGAGAAAAATCTTACTCATGTCTGCCTAAAATTCTCCTTGCCAGGGAGGCAATGCCAGTACAAAGAGGCTGCAGTTGGACTAATTTGCATTTTTAAGGGTTTATTCTAATTGTTTACCCCCACTGAGGCATAAGAGAGTGTTAGATTTGGTTCCAGACATAATGATATCAGAAATTATAATAAAAACAATGATGCAAGACAAGTGTCTCCAACCTAAACCCATGGAGCACAGTTAGGGATATATCCTAGCCATAATCTCTCAAGTATTTCCAACAACACATCCTTCCATGACAGGAACCATGGCAACCCAGTGGGATCCATGGATTCACACTGGGAAAGCTGAGCAGCTAATGCTGGTATCCTCACTCACTGCTGGAGAGAGCATTAGGAAGGAAGATTTAAGGAGCAGGAAAGGCTTTGTTGCCAGTAGCTCTCCACTACTTGGGCAACTAATGTCCTTCTGTGCCATATGCAGTAGAGAACAGACAGTAGGTGCCTTGAATCACTGCTTCAGTTTGACTCGCTGGCAGCTGAGCCACTTCCCCTGGTACCCAGTTGCCATTAGCCAAGCAGGAGCACAACTGCCGAAGTGCTATAGCCGGACCAAGAGTTTGCCTGTAGCTAGAACTTCTGTAGATGAAACTGAGTGAAGCCAATGGGTATGCTCTGGATGGACTAGTCAGATCTCGGGTCCTTGGCCATTTAAAACTAAGTTAACCTGAGTGGGACTCGCTATTTCTGAATGCCAAGTATCTGTGGAAGTGCTTAGTGTGGTCTTACTAGCACACTTAAAAAAAACCCAAAAAAACACTGGTGTGAATTTTCTTGAGTACTTCAGCCTTGGCAAACTCCAAGACAACTCTGCTCATTAACTGAAGAGTATGACTGTCAAAACTGTTCTAATCCAAGCACCACAAAGTTAGCCCAAGAAAAAGATGCCTTACCTCTACAGTGATGAAAATTTCCTCCAAGTGACTGGCAAAGTTTTCCATCTGGGCAATCTGCTCTTCCAACTTGCACATGTTTTTATGAAGCTCTTCCTACCAAAACACCCAGCGTCATTCTTAGTATGTTTTACTGTACTGTTTCAAAGGCACCGTGTTACACTTGTGTTACACTTACCTTTTCACTTTCCACAGCACCCGAGAGCTGAGCCACCTCATGATCTTTGTGTTCACCAAACAGTTTGTCAAATGCTCGGATTGGTATCTTGCAGGTAGAACAAAAAACATCCGCAGCTTCCTCCTCCTCGCTGACAGCCTGACTGTTCCACTCATCTGACTTGCTGCTGCTGCTAAGCTCCTCTCTGGACCATATGGGGCTCTCATCCTCTGCTCTGGCTTCATCTTGAGAAGCCTTGCCAGGAAGTCCCTGTTGCTCTGGGCTTTGACTTTGATTTTTTGCTGGAGAGCTGCTTTTTGATGCATGGAGCATGGAGCCTGGTGATCCTGCTTTTCCTGTGCGAGCAGGTGACCACCTGCTCTCCACCGTCTCCATATGTCCTCCAAGAAGCTCAAGCTCTTTTTCTCTGTCTTCATCAATTCCATACATCTTAGCCAACTCTGCAACCTCCTTTCCCAAATCATATCTGGCTTCTTGTGAGTGCTGAAAATTTTCACTACTCAGTGCAGAGTCTTTTTTTATATCCCCCAGAGATCTGTCTCCTTGACCAGACGGCTCTTCAGGAAAGATATCAAACCTCTCCTTTGATCCATAAAGATCCATGTGATAAAATATCAAGCCTTCAGCCTCAGTTTCACTAGATTCTAGGACTGGTGGGGAAGCTGAATGACTGAGCAGCTGCTCCCTAGTTTCATGCTCTCTTGTACTGCCAGATCTGGATGACATTGGTATCCTCGGTGAGGCTCTTGAGATGTCGAGTCTCAAGCCTGTAAAAGATAAAAATGATCCTTAGCTACATACTTAGATATCAAGCATTAGTTTATCCTGCTTAGATATATACAAATTAAATGGGGCTTGAAGGCAGGCACAGAAAAGATCAAAACCAGTAGTTTTGATCTGAGTGAAGCCATAAGAAGCTTGTTTTTCCTCAGCTCTGTGCAATGCACAGCAGAGAGCTGTCTCTGATGTGCATCCTATGGTGGTTTTTTTTTTTTTTTTTGAGTGGCTCATCTGTGACCCTGACGTCTGATTTCCAAACTGTGGAGCAGACTTGTCCTCAGCTCAACACTGCAATGGTGCTTCAGGCACACTTAGTGCAGTTCTGTGCAATTTGTGATAGCCTGGTCTGAAATCTGCTCACCCTTCAGCTGCTGTCAAGTGCTCCTTCAGAACAATCAGGCAGGCGTACTATAGGATGTTCTTTCTTGTGACCACCGATGCCACATAACACACTAGTAAATGCCCTGAAAAATGCTGTTCTGGGTTTTTCAAATTGCTAGTCCTGATACAGGAACTTGAGGTTTCTTTTAATATTATTCTCAGTCTCCAGGTGCTTTCTAGAAAGCAGGGGGAAATACTGCCTTGTGGAGGTCCTCAGGTGCTGTGAAAATACATATTTTAACATAAGAGAAGGTCAGAAAAAAATTGGTGAGGATCTCCATGATAGAACATACAGTAACTAGGAAGCAAGGCAGGTCATTGACCCCAGAATGGAGAGAAGGCTCTGACCTGGAGATTGCACACTTTGTCCATTCTGTGCAATGAAGGAAGTGTGAAAATAGCACGTAGAAGCAAACTGGGAAACTGTGTGCTAAAGGAGATGCATGTGGGACAACATTAAAGGCAATTTTAACAATGACTGCCCAAACCAGACTGTATTAACAACAGCACATGAAGGAAAACTAGTAGAGAGACAGTGGTGAAACATCCCTGCAGCCTTCCACTGTTCACCAGCAAAAAACCCCGACAACTAGAAAATGACTCAGGTCAATTTTATCAGCAGTTTACTACTACAATTAATAAAATTAATGGAAAGATGTCAGCTGAATATTAATGAACCTATAACTAGTAAGTGAAGCATATGAAAGCTTCGAAGCCACTGTCTCACACTGAAAAAGCAAAAAGGTCAGTCAGACATCAAGGTTATTATAGCTTCTGCAGAAGCTTTCACATAGGCTTTGCTTTCAAACTACTTGTTATGGTCTTTGTAGTTTCAAGTACTTGCTATCAAATTTATTTCATTGTTATTTCTGAGAATTACTTAGCTCATGAAGTTAGTGACTTACTAGAAATCAACCTCCTGAACCAGTGAAAAATACTAAGAAACTTCCCACTCTAGTTTTATATCAATGACTGAAAACAATCCAGCCTACCAGACCAATAAGAAAACACACACACAAGTTCACTGTTTGTCTTCTGGCACTGCAGACATGGGCATGGATTCTACAAGTAGCAATATCTTACTGTAGACAAAACAACTGAAGTTAGGCAGAAATATAATTTATGTTAAAGACAATAAAATACATCATGCAAATTCTAATGTATTAAACAGACAAAAAATCTTGACACATACCAGAAAATGCTGTCTGGCTCCCTCAAAGACTTTTTTCTCCATAATTATAACAATAAGGCTTGCTGTAGAAGCTGCTACTAACTAGGAAAGTGAATTAACAAGTATTTTTTGTACCAAAATGAAATTGAATTACATAAATTAAAATGAGCATAATTAAGCTTGTCTGGAACCCTGCTGCCTAAATAAGATTTTCAGATGATTGCTCCATGATTGCTCAGTTTACAGGCACAGATACAATTACAATGAAGAATGTTTAAATCCATGACCATCAGCTATCGAAAATATATAAAAAGAATGTCACCACCTAAAAACTTGCCTCTCTTAAGACGTCATAAATTCTTCTGATAGCTCAGATGGCATCAAACTTCACATGTATTTCCCCTAGTAAAAATTAATTCACATGAAAGCAACTCCCTGCCTCTTTCCTGTGACTGCAGTTGGAAGACTTATTGCCGTAATCCTAGACCTCCTCTTTGCTCAGATAGGGACGTGCCAGTAATGAGCAATGGAACAAATATAGACGTGCCCCAGCTGTCCTTCAGCAGTGTGCTACTTGAGTATCACCAGGATGAATGTCATACACTGAGAAAAGGCTCTGAATGTTGATTCCTGGATCTGAAGTACTTGGAACAATTATAAAGAGCCTTTGCTAAAGCCAGAGCACTCTCACTTTCCAAGGTGGTATTTATAAACCCCCCAGAGCACAGTCATTGACTCTAGGCATGACTTCCAAGGCTGTGGTGTTAGGGAGAGTATCGTGTATGGGATTAACCAAACATGCATCCTGCACAAACTAACTCAGATTGCTAGACAGGTGTGCAGCACTGCTCCACAATTAAGTGGAAGTATATGTTCTGTTCTTTGCAAACATTTAATGACTTCTCTCTGTTAAATTAGAAGGAGCTTTACTATAGGCTGGAGTTGGAATCAAGATTAGACTGTGGGAAAAATATTAAAATTAAAAATTTAGGAAAAAAACCCAGAAATGATCATAATGTTGCATGCATTTAGAATCATAGAATCATAGAATAGTAAGGTGGGAAGGGACATCAAGGATCATCTAGTTCCAACCCCCTGCCATAGGCAGGGACACCTCCCACTAGCACAGGTCACTCAAGGCCTCATCCAACCTGGCCTTGAACACCTCCAGAGAGGGACCAGCCACAACCTCCCTGGGCAACCTGTTCCAGTGCCTCACCACTCTCACTGTACAGAACTTCCTCCTAACATCCAGTCTAAATCTCTCCTCTGCCAGTTTAAACCCACTTATTATACATATACATACACCCCCACCCTACATGTGTGTGCTAGACCTCTGGAAATCCAGAAGTGAAGAAAGTGGCCAATGGCCCAGCTAGAGAGGGTTTTCAGGGGAGCATATCCCTTCAGGCTATGCTCAGTTCACCCGACAAAAGCCAGGCTGCATATTATCACTGATTGTTGTGATTACTGTAGGTGTCATGGTAGGCCTAGG
>VWYK01052763.1:1816-14438 GCA_013399775.1 Semnornis frantzii
TGGAGGAGGCCTTGAGTGACCTGTACTAGTGGGAGGTGTCCCTGCCTATGGCAGGGGGTTGGAACTAGATGATCCTTGAGGTCCCTTCCAACCTTATCTTATGATTCTATGATTCTATCATAAATTATCTGTGTTGTTCTCGTTCAGTCCAGCATCCCTGACTATCAGTTACTCTTAGGGGAGGGACCAAACTCTTCAAGGACTGCTGTGAAGACAAAAAAACAGTTTGCATATCCATATACAAAGGTTTAGGTTCCTTACCTTCCCACTGGCCACTCAGCACCAGGCTCCTGCTAATGACAATGTCAATCTCTCTGGCACCATATTCCACTGCTAGCTTTATTTCAGCCAGTTTGGTTTCTAGAGGAGTTTGTCCAGATGGAAACCCAGCAGCCACTAGCAAGAAGGGGGATACAGGCAGAGGGAAGAAAATATTTGTATAAATTAATCATCAAATTTCATATACCTCTAATGTATCAAAAAGTTTGAAAGTTATTCTTTTCCTGTCTCTACCCTGAAAATTCTTTTCCTGTCCCTACCCACAAAAAATTTATCATACCCTCTCCATCCACAAGAACTAGATCTTCCCTCAAGAACCAATATAAAGCAAGATACTAAGTGTATCTAGTGAAAAGGTTCTTTCACATGCCTTACTTTTTTCCAAAGTAGCCTACAGTATCTATTGCTTCCAGCAGAACTGAGCAAGCAAGGAGTGAATTCATATATGAAGCAATCCATACGTTTTTAATTCTTCTCAATTCTTTTCAGTGGTATTTAAAAGTTAAATCCTAGCAATGTTTAATTGCTGAATCACCTTTATGATGTTGCAGGACAAAACCCAAAGGTAACTTTGGAAACCTTAAAAATAATGGCTCTGTTAGAGATCTTCTTTCTCTCTGGCATATCAATACATTTAGTACTTTTTTTCCCCCCCTGTGCAACAACAAATCAAGAATAACAACAACAAGCCAGAAAACAGGGATCTTAGCATTAAACACCTGATCTAACTTCAAAGTTTGTCCCTGCTTTGAGCAGGAGGTTGGACCAGATGACATTCAGAGTGCCCTTCCAACCTGCATAATTAGTTGATTCTGTTTCTTTCTTATTGTAAATTCAAGACTTGTCTCTTGTGTGTGGTGACTGGAGAAGAGGTGGCACTATTGGATTTGTTAAGTACAGCTCCTGAGCCCACAGGCTGCTTAGCAGGCAATAACCCTTGCCTCTGCACACAGCTTCACTGAATTCAGCCTGCAGGATTATACTTCAAAAACAAACAACTGATAGGAAAACTTAGAATCACATTACTGATATTATTATTATTAGCACCATCAACATCTATTTAGTGTCTACTGGTAGTCTGTCCAGCACACTACCTAAATATCTGCTGTTTGGGTGAGGAAAACACTGATATATCTTAAGAACCTCTTTGAAGAGCTTCCAGGAAAACAGACTTGGCATTCCTGATAAGCTTGAAGTCAAAAGACAACAAAAGACTGTGCCAGAAGCAAATCCCTCCCTCCATTTCCCTCCTTCTACTTATTCTCTTTATTCTCTCTGAAAAAAAAAAAAACAAAATTCAAGTCCAAACTTCTCGGTTTTCCTAAATATTTTATAGCAACCAAGTATTTAATTAGCTATTTTTCAATAAAGCTTACCTGAAGCTACTGGTATGTTACAACCAGCAGCCTTTAAGGCATTCACAGCATCAGTGACCCTGGCAGGGTAGACACAAACAGCTGCCACAGTAATGCCTGCAAAAATACAGAAGTTTACCATCTTCTGGAATGCAATTCACATTGCAAGCATCTCTGCACTGTTTTCACTCCCCACTCCTGCACTCTCACAAGGATCTTAAACACCTGAACTATTACATTTCTGTTACATTTCCCAAACAGTTTGGGTAATTTTCCATATTGTTACCTCCCTTGTGTTCCTTCACCTGACCCTGGGAGCAAGCTTGAATTAGCAGGAGCTAAACCACAAGGATTTTTAGCAACAGGTTTACTGTTTAATGCCAACTGGTACAGTTCAGACATGCTTAGTCCTCAGATTACTGCAAGAGAAACCACACTGCCAAGATCTGTCCTTAGTTCTTGAGGCAGACTAAGCCCAGCAGCAACTGAGAAGTCTTTATGTTAATGCAGTCCTATTGCACTTCGAGTTAAAATGCTGCTCTTCTCTCAAAGCCTCAGATAATTGACCTCCTATTTAATACTTCAGCTAACTGAAGAGTCCATAAATCCAAGTTTAAAAAAAAAGAAAAAAAAAAAAAAAAGATTAATCTTTGATATTTTATGTGTATGGCTTCAAACCAGGAGCCTGATTCCCCTTTGGTTCTACATCATATGACTTCAATAAGTGCATCAACATCCACTGAAAACTGAAATGTTTCAATAGTGAAAGCATGCCCCAAATGTCACTGAGATTCTGTTTTTGTTAGATCTTCATAAGACCAGCATGACAGGACAATGTCAAATAGAATTCACTGAGGCATCAGTGATTACATCTGGAAGAAGTCAGAAACGCTGCTCAGGAATAAAGAAGTTTTATTTATGGTTGTATCAACAGTCTCAGGATGGAGCCTGCTTCAGTAATGTCAATGAAGGTTTTACCACTTGGTTTGAAGGACTGCCTTCTGCCTCATGGACTCCGTTGCCTTAGCTGGGAACCCTCCGTCTGTGCTTAATGCATGATACACACAGTTCCATACTCACTACAGGACTAATTCCTTAAAGCAGACTGGGGTGAAAGATGTCTCCTAAGTACCAAAACAAGCAAGTAACAGATAATGTTTTCTGAAAGAAAACCAACCATGTTTAGGACTATGGAATGCATCTGACAGGCAGGGTGGGAGGCATAACAGTTACCTACAGAAACAGCAGTTAAGCACCTAAAGACATGAGCAGATTAAGAGAACACACAGCTAGCATCAGTCACATCTTAGTGAAGTCTTATTAAAATACACACACTGAGGTGACACACTTGTGGCTTCCACATCAAATTTTCTCAGTAAATATAAAACCTTACAGTGCTGTCCTGAGTCCATCCTTCATTTTGGCTACCAAACAGAATAGATTGGGTTTTATTCCTCATTTTGTGACAGTAATTCAAAGGAGTAGATATCCCAAGTACAATAGTAGTAGTAGTACAATCCCAAGTACAACTGCAGGCTGGGTGGGGAATGGCTGAGAGCAGCCCTGAGGAAAAGGACCTGGGGGTCTGTGGTGATGAAAAGCTCAACATGAGGCTGCAGTGTGAGTGCAGCCCAGACAGCAAGTGTGTGCTGGGCTGCAGCAAGAGCAGTGTGGGCAGCAGGGCAAGGGAGGGGATTCTGCCCCTTTGCTCTGCTCTCATCAGACCCCACTTGCAGTCCTGTGTGCAGTTCTGAAGCCCCCAGCACAGGAAGGACATGGAATTGTTGGAGCATGTCCAGAGGAGGCCACCAAGATGCTGAGAGGGCTGCAGCAGCTCTGCTCTGAGGACAGGCTGAGAGAGTTGGGGCTGTGCAGCCTGGAGAAGAGAAGGCTTCCAGGACACCTTAGAGTAGTCTTCCAGGATCTGAAGGGGGCTACAGGAAGGCTGGGGAGGGACTATTGACAAGGTCTTGCAATGCCAGGACAAGGGGCAATGGGTTTGAAGTGGCAGAGGGGAGATTGAAAGTGGATGTTAGGAGGAAGTTGTTTGCAGTGAGGGTGGTGAGGCACTGGCTCAGGTTGTCCAGGGAGGTTGTGGTTGCTCCCTCCCTGGAGGTGTCCAAGGCCAGGTTGGATGAGGCCTTGAGTGACCTGTGCTAGTGGGAGGTGTCCCTGCCTATGGCAGGGGGTTGGAACTAGATGATCCTTGAGGTCCCTTCCAACCTTAACATTCTATCATTCTATATTTTGCAGTTAGGACTTAAGACAGTTCTTCAAATAAGACCACACAGGACCCAGTTTCTTCTGTCTGCAGTGCTGCCTACTATAAGTGCTTCCACCATAGGAAGAAGAGGGAACTTCTTTGAGCTTTCTGAAAACTTAAAAACTGATTAGGAAACAGACATTTTCTCTGCAAAATGCACATGGCAAAAAGTGTCATACCTTTCTCATGCATGTCCAAGGCTTTCAGTAGATCCTCTCTGATGGGATGCTTTGCTTTAAAACACAGTCTGTGAACGTTTGAAGGAGTATCATCGCCTGAAAGAGTGGTAAGGTCTATGCAGGTGACAGCTTTCAGCAGCCAGGCAGCCTACCAAGGGAGTGAAGCAAAGAATGTAGTCATTCAGTTTACACTTCCAAAGCCAAACTGACTTAGAATATGCAGGAATCAGAAGCCTGGTTCTCACTCTAAGGAGGAGGAAACGTATGGATTATAACACAGATGACATGAGTCAGCAGTGTGCTCAGGTGGCCAAGAAAACCTGACTTGCATCAGAAACACTGTGGCCAGCAGGAATAGGGAAGTGATTTCCCTCCTGTACTGAGCACCGGTGAGGCCACACCTTGAGTATTGTGCTCAGTTCTGGGCCACTCACTCCAGGATGGACATTGCAGGGCTGGAGTGCATCCAGAAAAGGGCAATGAGGCTGGTGAAGGGCCTGAAGGTGTGGCCTGAACAGTGCTGAGCACAGAGGCAGAATAACCTCCAAGCTCCTGCTGGCCACACTGTTCCTGATCCAGGCTAGGATGCCATTGGCTCTGCTGCCCACCTGGGCACACTGCTGGCTCATGTTCAGCTACTCTCTCCCAGCACCCCCAGGTCCCTCTCTGCCTGGCTGCTCTCCAGCCACTCTGTCCCCAGCCTGTAGCACTGTTTGGGCTTGTTGTGGCCAAAGTGCAGAACTCTGCACTTAACCTTGTTAAATCTCATCCCATTGGTCTCTGCCACCCATCCAGCCTGTTCAGGTCCCTCTGCAGAGCCATCCTACCCTCTAACAGATCCACACCTGCTCCTAACTTGGTGTCCTCTGCAAACTTTCTGATGCTGGATTGAGTCCAATCAATCCCCTGGTCCAGATTATCAATAAAGATATTGAACCCTGATATTGATCAGGGCTCAGCACTGATCCTTGAGGGACACCACTGGTGCCAGTTGCCAGCTGGATGTGGCATCATTCACTGCCACTCTCTGAGCCCAGCCTTCCAGTCAGTTCTTGACCCATATCAGAGTGAATCTGTCCAAGCCAGGAGCTGTCAACTTTGCCAGGAGCTTGTTGTGGCAGATGGTGTCTAAGGTTTTGCTAAAGTCCAGGCAGGACTCCATCCACAGCCTGTCCTGCACTCACCAGGAGGGTAACCTGAGCATAAAAGGAGATCAGGTTGGTCAGGCAAGACCTGCCCCACCTAAACCCATGCTGGCTGGGTCTGATCTCTTCCCCATCCTGTAGGTGCTGTGTGATGGCACTCAAGATGACCTGTTTCATAACCTTGCCAGGCTGACAGGTCTGGAATTTTCTGGTTCCTCCTTCCAGCCCTTCTTGTGGATGGGCATCACATTAGGCAGCTTCCTTATGTCAGGAGCCAAGAAGTTCAGTCTTTTAATATTAGTGAGCTCTTCCTTTTTTTCTTTTTCCTTTTTTTTTTTTTTTTTTTTTAAAGTCCTATTTTTCCCCCAGTGTCACAGCCAGTTGGAATTTCTGAGTTTTAGTTAGGAACTAGTTAAGTAAAAGAATCACACATGTTGACGGTGCTTAAGTACAGAAAAATCATCCAGGTAGGTCAAATTTGACAGGGACCACGATCATATCTTACAGCTTTAAATTTAAAAATAAGAAGGCAGCATGCTGAGAATTCTGTCTGGGAAACAGAATAAATGTGGTGGGATAGTAATATACAATTTAATCCACTCATGAATAAAGATGACTTAAACTCATTTGCGGTTTTGCCACTCATGAGTTATAAGGTTTTTAACTTGTTTGGATAAATGCCTCACCTTCTCCCATCCCATCACCATCAAAGACAAATTATTAAAATAAGACACAGACAAGCACATCTTTTAAGTTTACATGAATCTGGAAAAAAATTCAATATTGCAGCCTGGAGAGAGAGAGTGACTGCTTTAAAAATACAGGAGCAGAATGCATAAAGAGAGCACTTACTTGCCAATTACCTTTCACTCTTCTCCATCTTTTAATTTCTTCTGCATGCTTCACAACTGCAGGTCGATTCACATACACTTTTGAAATCCAGCCAAGTTCTAGGGTGGGAAAAGAACCAAAATTTTTTTTAGAAAGTCTCATGTATTTCTGTGTTCTTTTAATATATGGTGTGGGACTTCAGAAGAGAGTCGTAGCTTGGTTGGGAACCTCTGAAGAGCAAGTTGTGCTTTCAGGTTGTTTTAGAGGGCTCTTGTATTTATTTCCAGTCCAAAATACCATAAGAGTATTCCCTTCTCTTAGGGTACTGGATAATTCGCACAACCTGTTTTGTTTACCACTACAACTGAATTAACTTACTGTTGATGAGAGATGCTAAGTTACCAGTCCTGGACTGTGAAGTTTATGATACATGTAGGATATAAAAAAGCCTTCTGCCAGTGCTTGCTGATTCACTTCTTGATTCCAGAACATGGAAAAAGTCCTTTGCATATCTACTGGCACCCAGAATGCAACAGTATTTTTTTTCATGCTGTCATGGTAGGCCTAAGCAGGCCAAAATAGGCTTATACATGTCCTGGTTTGCCCAGAGATGTTTTTCTGCTCTCCTCTCCTCCTCTTTTGGGAAGAAGCAACCATGGGAAAGAGGACAAAGAACCTGGAGCCACTGAGTCTTAGGATCCTGGCCCTTTGCAGCCTGTGGTAAACAAGGTACACAGGCTCAATTTGTGCCTGCCTTGTGCAAGGCTGTGTTCTGCCCTAAAAAGGGTAAAGCAAGCCTATGGCTTCACCTAGTATGGTCAGGTTTGGCTAACTGCCATTCTCATTGGCTATGCTGTGTCCAAAGGCCCATTAATCTTGGGTTGTATGGATAAAAGGAGATGAGCAGGGAGCACAACCTGTGCTCTGCCATTGCATCTGTGCTCTCTGCTGCTGTATTTGTGCTGCCTTATATCCTGAACTGTCTGCAAAATGCCTGCCAAGAGCTTACCAGGAATAGGCTCTAAATGCCTGCAGGCAATCAGCCTGCACAGCCAGCGTGACACCGTGCTGAGACTGTACATGGCATTGCATCCTGCCTGCTCCTGAAAGCTCCTGCCAAGACAGGCAGTCCTGGAGGTACACAGATCATCCAGAGGAGATCAGGATCAGGTCAGAGATGTCTGTCTCCTTTCTCCAGCAGCCCGGGAAGAACCAGAAGTCTCAGCAGGTGACAAGAATCCCCTGAAAGCCTTTGGGCACTGTCTGAAGCTGTAGTCAGCCCTGCCAGTTGGGAGATCATTTTGTGAGTGAATTCTTCAAGCCTCTTGTAACTCCCCATTGCCTTCTGCCATCAGCAGAAAGGAGCTCCTTGAGTCGCTCTAGTGGGCAAGTGGAGTATTGACTGCAAGTGGTGCTCTGACTGCAGCAACCTTCTCTGCCAGTTCAGTTGAGTTCAATTAATGTTATTATGATGGGGAGTTCCCTGCCCCCTCACACTTTGTAAAATCCCCCAGACTAGACTCAGCCAGCTGGAAGTTAAGGACTGAAGCTCTATTTACAGCTTAGCACAATGTACAAGCAGAGATATACACAATAGACAGGAATAGTTACAGACACATACAAGTTAAAGGGAATACAGAAACACAATTTCACTCCCAGAAATCAAAGTCCCCAGGAGGAGCTCCCAACCACCCTTCCACCTTCACCCCACCCCTAGACCTGGTTTGCCTTATGTGCAAGGCGAGTTTGGAGGATGGGCAAGGGAGGTTAGAAGGAAAGTGGTTAGTGAGGTTACTCGGCAGAGAGGAGAAGAAGCTCCCAGAGAGGCAGCGACTGAGAATGTCTGTGCCCGTGTGTCTTATCTATGTTTGGTGTTCTTAGTCTTAAACATCTCAGCAAGCCTATGAGTGAAGCAGACATCACCATCGTTTTCCTTTCACAGCCTTTAATATAATTTTCTCCATTAAAATATTCTAATTAGCCTCAAACTAACACAGTTACATATTATCAGTAGTTATTGCTAGATCCCATTATTACCTATATAAAGTTTCTATGACTGATGCAAAGAACTGAATGTTACTGAAATTAGTGATGGGGGTGGTGAGTTCTGAATTTTGAATATTGATAAACAATATTTTTTTTCTTTAAATATCATCTTGCATTAATTACCCCTCCACTACATATGCATGAACCTTTCTTTACAGGAACTGCACCCCACGTGGTCAGCAAAACTTCTGGGCAGACCCTAACATAATAAAGCATTTGAGTTGTTATTGCTTAGAGGTAATTTTGTTGAATTGGTTCCTACTGCAAGTTTCCAAAAGCACTAAATTCCTGGGCAATACACCCGTCTGAATATGCTCATCACCTCATACCTGAGAAATGTTCAAGTTCCCAGGCACCCTAGAAGACTCAAGGTCACATCCTCAAGGTGTGAATTCTTTCAGATGCCCACTGCATACAGCCTGCCTCACCACTTCAATGAGTTTCAATCTCCATAAACAGTAACCAGACTCAAAGAGAAACAGAGATTCAATGTTTGCTAAAATAATGAAACCATCTAAAACCAGAAATGTCAAAAACTGGACACTGCTTTACAAAGAGGAATTGAGTGATAAAAGAGAACTGGTGGTCTCAACACAGATCCCTGAGGAGCACTTCTATTTAACATCTTTATTGACAACCTTGATTCAGGAATAGAAAGTGTCAGCAGTAAGTTTGCAGGTGACACCAAGGGAGGCAGCAGTGTTGATATGAATGGCGGTAGAGAGGTTCTGCAGAGGGACTTGGATAGGCTTAGATTAATGAGCCAGCATCACTGGGATGAGTTTCAAAAAGGCCAAATGCCAGGTCCTGCACTTGGCTCACAACAATCCCAAGCAATGCTCCAGGCTTGGGGCAGTGTGGCTGGAGAGCTGTTGGCAGAAAGGGACCTGGTGGTTGTAATAGACAGGAGCTGAATAGGAGCCAGCAGTGTGCCCAGGCAGCCAAGAAGGCCAATGGCATCCTGGCTGGGATTGCTCTTCAGCCTGGAGAAGAGAAGGCTTCCAGGACACCTTAGAGGAGACTTCCAGCATCTGAAGGGGGCCTACAGGAAGGCTGGGGAGGAACTATTTACAAGGTCTTGTAATGACAGGACAAGGGGCAATGGGTTTGAAGTGGCAGAGGAGAGATTTAGACTGGATGTTAGGAGGAAATTGTTTGCAGTGAGAGTGGTGAGACACTGGCACAGGTTGCGCAGGGAGGTTGTGGCTGCTCCCTCCCTGGAGGTGTTCAAGGCCAGGTTGGAGGAGGCCTTGAGTGACCTGTTCTATTGGGAGATGTCCCTGCCTATGGCAGGGGCGTGGAATTAGATGATCCTTGAGGTCCCTTCCAACCTTACCATTCTATGATTCTATAAAAATGCTGTGTCCAGCAGGAGCAGGGAGGTGATTGTCCCATTGGACTCAGCTCTGGTGAGGCCACAGCTTGAGTGCTGTGTTCAGTTTTGGACACCACAATACAAGAAAGATGTGGAGGTGCTGAAGCAGGTCCAGAGAAGGGCAGCGAAGCTGGTGAAGGGCCTGGAGAATAAATCTGATGAGCAGTGACTGAGGGAGCTGGGGATGGTTAGTGTGAAACAGAGGAGGCTGAGTGCAGCAGACCTATGGCTGTCTTCAGCTACCTGAAAGGACTTTGTGGAGAGGCTGCTGCTAGGCTCTGCTCACAGGGAATCAGTGATAGAACAATGGGGGATGGCCTCAAGCTGAGACTAGAGAGGTTTAGATTGGATATTAGTAAAAAGTTTTTCATAGAGAGAGTGTTCAGGGACTGGAATGAACTGCCCAGGGAGGTGGTGGAGTCACCCACCCTGCCTGTGTTTAAGGGTGGTTTGGATGTGGTGCCTGGGGATACATTTTAAGGTGAATCTTGTAGAGTAGGGTTCTAGGTTGGACTTGGTGGTCCTGAGGGGCTTTGCCAACCTGCATGGTTCTGTGATTCTCTGATTCTGAGGGTTTGGGTTCCTGAATCTTGACATTTCTGCTTAGGATGATAAACTGAAAGTGTAATTTAGAATGTTAATAAACACCAACTCACAGAAGTACACAAGAAGAAGAAATCAGAATATAATTAAAATCTCTCATATCTCAAAGTATAAATTATTATTTTCAATACCAATCATATAAGCGATCCGTGCAAATACTCTGAAAACAACTTTGTCTTCTCCACTACTTATTAAATTTGCATTTCCCTTGAGTACATTGATTAAAAAAAGCTTTAAAACAAAAAAAACTTCTTCTCAAATGTTTTTCTTTCTATTTAAAAGAAAAATAACAACCAAAAATAAAATGTGTGGAGTAATATACCAGCTAAAGTATATGTAAATAGAAGTTTGTTGTCTTAATTAGTTTTACCACAAAAAAAAAAAAAAAAAAAAAAAAAAAAAAAAAAAAAGTGTGGAGAAACCAGTTTAGGGTAAAGGTAGTTAAGAGGAACTGAAGGCATGAAATGCAGCTAAATAAAACCTTGTTCTGTGCATAGTAAATCACCTTGCTACCACTTCTGTGTCACCATGTTCAAGAGAAGCAAGTACCTACAAGGTCAAAATATTGGCCAAAATGAGGAAAAGGAAATCGAAGAGATTTCAATGCAATCCTAAGAAATGTAAGGGGTCTCTTTAGAATTCAGCATCAGTCTCACTGCATGGCAACAAGAGGAGGAGCAGACTGCAAAACTGCAAGCCAGTGAACACAAACCCTCATTCCTTTTTTCTACTTTCAAAGCCACAGCCTCATCCAGTCTGCCCCAAAAGCAGTAAGCTCAACTGGCATGTAGGAAGCTGGTGAGAAAACCCTATGGCTACAAAGCCAATGGCTACAAAGCTTATGGCTAGAACTCTCCTTCTGTTTGAGTATCAGTAACTGCAAACCACACAAGCACAGACAGCTGAAATACAAGTTAGTGAAACCCCCACACCCTCTGTAGCTGCCGTACGGTTGAGGCTCCTACATGATCAGCACAAGCGCATCTCACTTCCCATGAGGCCAGTTTAGGTAATATTTGACAAAATCCATGAGGAGGAAAACAAAGACTGCACTGTGATCCTCCTACTGCATGCCAAGGGCTTGGTTAGGGTCATTTAATTGTAATCCAGTTTATCATGTTAATGTTTGAACCCTAATGGGTGCACAGTGACATTTCAGCCCATTTGCTGAACCCAAGGAACTTGTCTTCTTGTTCTCTAATAAGGATCCTTTCAGTTACTCAGTGCTAACCTATTTTTTCTACATCATGAAATACAACTGGGAAATCCAGCTAAATAATTACAACTGCAGCCTTATACAGAAGAGTTTGGAAGAACATATAGACAGAGTCCTGTCTGTTAGATATGGAAAATTCAGGTTTCAAAGGAAAATTTAAGTGAAAGAACAAAAATATCCCATGTGGGTAAGTTAACTCTTCATTACTTAACATTTGGAGAGGATTCAATATGATTCATCCTATGCAGGACTTTGGTAGAAACATACATAGAGCTCTAATATCTCCCCACATGGTTTTTGTGCTTAGTTTCTCAGGTCTGAGTAATTTCATCAGGAAAGAAAGCATTGCACATGAGGTTAGCTGAAAGGAAATAGTCAATTCTGGTATCACTTGGAGAAAGGGAAAAAATATAAGAATTTAAAAAAAAAGAAGTAAATTCATAATCAGTGGGAGAAAAGATAGGGAAGAACATTAGTAGAAACATAGAGCTCTAGTATCTGTCCCCACCTGGTTTCTGAGCTTAGCTTCGCAGGTCTGAGTCATTTCATTAGGAAAGAAAGTACTGTGCATGAAGTTAGCTGAAAGGAAATAGTCAATTATGGTATGACTTGGAGAAAGAAAAAAAAAAAAAAAAGTAGCAATAAATTCATAATCAATGGGAGAAAAGATGGGGAAGAACAGTGAAAGTTAACTAAGCTACTAACTTTGCTTCGTCCAAAGTCACCTGTGAACCAAGGACCAAGCACCAAGCATCAGCTGATCAGCAATAGCTAATTTCAAGTTGCTGGCAAATATGATGAAATTTGTTGCCTTGAGCCCTTTGCCCTTTGTTTTACCTTCTGTTTTCAACAGCTTACGACTAATCACAAAGGTAGATGCCTTATGGCAACTCTGCAAGGTGCAATGGACCTGATGGAGAGGGTCCAGGGAGGGCCACAAAAATGATCAGGAGGCAGGAACACATCTGCTATGAGGACAGGCTGAGGGAGCTGGGGGTGTTCAGCCTGGAGAAAAGGCGGCTCCTAATAATGAACTTCCTGTACCTGAAGGGGGCTACAAGAAGGCTGGAAAGGGACTGTTTGCAAAGGCCTGTAAAGGGGCAATGGTTTGAAATTAGGATAGATTTAGATTGGATGTTAGAAGTTCTTTACCATCAGGGTGGAGGAACACCGGAACAGGTTGCCCAGAGAGGTGGTTGAGGTCCCACCTCTGGAGATATTCAAGGTCACGCTTGACAGGGCTTTGAGCAACTTGATGTAGTGAGGGATGTCCCTGAACTACTGCAGGGAGGTTGGACTATACGAGTTTTGGAGGTTCTTTCCAACCCAA
>VWYK01052770.1:0-19953 GCA_013399775.1 Semnornis frantzii
TTTTCATGGCCCTGCTCTGAACCGACTTCAACAGACAAGTCTACGTCCTTCTTGTGTTGAGCATTCCACACCATGTGACAGCAGATAACAACAGTGCTCTGATCAGCTTCTGTCAGAAACAGAAAAAAGAATAGGTGAAAGCTATCCTTTACACAGGTTCCTAAATTGGTTTAGAAGCTAATGTTCCACTGCTGGCCTGGCAGTCACTGAACCAGATTAATTTCAAAAATAAAATTGAAAGAAGAAAATCAAAAGCAAAAACAAAAAGGCCCAAAAGGGCCCAAAGATGCTCAGAGGACTGGAGCAGCTCTGCGATGAGGACAGGCTGAGAGAGTTGGGGCTCTGCAGCCTGGAGAAGAGAAGGCTCAGAGGAGACCTTAGAGTAGCCTTCCAGTATCTGAAGGGGGCATACAGGAAATCTGGGGAGGGATTGTTTATAGGGTCTTGCACAAGAGGTAATGGGTTTAAACTGGCAGAGGAGAGATTTAACCTGGATGTTAGGAGGAAGTTCTTCCCAGTGAGGGTGGTGAGACACTGGAACAGGTTGCCCAGGGAGGCTGTGGCTGCTTCCTCACTGGAGGGGGTCAAGGCCAGGTTGGAGGAGGCCTCGAGTGACCTGTACTAGTGGGAGGTGTCCCTGCCTATGGCAGGGGGTTGGAACTGAATGATCCTTGAGGTCCCTTCCAACCTTACCATTCTATGAAAAAAAAAAAAAAAAAAAAAAAGAGATTCCAAACACCAACCAGAGAAAACAGCTATATTGCTTTTTAGAAGACAGAAAAGGAAGTTTCAACCAGGGAAGTGCATTGGAAATGAGGAATATGCATGAGGTTCACTGAGAATCAAAACCTTCCAGCTACAACACTGCTAACATAGTCTGTGGAAACATGCTGCCTTCAAAGTCCTGAGGGGGGTGATTACTTACCCAGTGGTCTCACTGCCAGAGGAGCTGCACGGCACACCAATCAAACAACCGAAACAGTAAACAGCTTCTGGGAATATGTTCTTCCACTCTTTTAAAACAAACACAATCTGAGGTACTTAGGCATCTCCAAAAATACATAGTACTGGGGAAAAATCAGCAGCAAAAGGAAAGCAAAATGAAGATCAATAAATTGGGTAGAAAAAACACTGATCCACACATTTCCATAACACTGAAGACAAAACCTGGTACACTTTTTGGAATAGTAAGAGTTTTTTTTTATTTTAATCTACACAGTTGAAAGAGGGTAAACCTCATCTTCTTACACTTATTCATCAAGGATATGGACAAAAGGATAGAGAGAACCCTCAGGCAGTTTGCTGGTGTTATCAAACTGAGAGGAGTGGCTGACATCCAGTCACGTTGTGCTGCCATTCAGTGAGACCTGGACAGGCTGGAGAGCTGGGCAGAGGAGAACCTTATGAAGTCCAACAAGGGCAAGCGTAGGGTCCTGCACCTGAAGGGGAATAATGTCCTGCACCAGTACAGGTGAGGGGTGACCTGCTGGAAAGCAACTCTACAGAGAAGGACCTGGGAGTACTGTTGAACAAGTTTACCCAGAGCCAGCATTTGCCCCATTGGCCATGAAGAACAATGGTCTCCTGGGGGTGCATTAAGATGTGTGTGGCCACATCACAACAGGGAAGTTGTTCTGCCCTTCTACTCTGCCCTAGTGAGGCCACACCTGTGTCCAGTTCCGGGTCCCCAGTTCAAGAGAGACAGGGAACTACTGGAGAGATTCCAGTGCAGGCTACAAAGATGCTGAGGGGCCCGGAGCATCTCTGTGAGGAGGAAAGACTGAGACTTAAGGCTGTTTAGCCTGGAGAAGAGCAGCCTGAGTGGGAATCTTCTCAATGCTCAGCAGGAGCTAAACAACAAGTGTCAATGGGGTAGGGCCATTTGCCCTTGTTAAACTTCATGAGGTTCCCCACTGCCTGACTGCAGATTCTGTTCAGACCTTTCTGGAGCCCTTATTTGTTAACGAGTTCCTTCACATCTTCCATGTAGTCTATAACCAGCAATAGGTAGTAAGTAAATAACATTTGTAATTGTTCTAATAGAATGGAAAACCATGGTTTGAAGGGTTTCATTATACAGCAGTGTTATTAGGTTATCTGCTCAAATTCATTTGCTTTAAGTGACAATTACCAAGAAGTAGTCATGGCTATTATTTTTTAATCTAATCAGATATGGTCTAGTTTACCTCCAGACGTATCCTATTTACTAAAAATGTAGAACTCCAAAATGTCATAGTTTATCTAATATTGGTTTGGCATCGTTTGATTAATTCCCTCATCTTTGTCTTGCTTTCTAATGTAATAAATCAGCCTCATAAAATTATTGTCACTTTCTTCATAACTGACAGAAAAAAGACAGATTTTCTTTACTGGAAGGAGCTGGCAGAATTCTAAAGTATGAAGTTTTTTAAAACAGATGAACAAGGAAAAAGCACAGACTACAAAATTGACAGCTTCTTTGCAGAGCTAAATAGATGGGGCTTATATTAATCATTCATAAAGTTTCATTTCCTTCCTATCTCCCATCCTACCTAAAGACCAAAGTTTTGAATCAAATTTGTCATTGGAAATAACCAGGATGGGGGGAGAAGATATGTTTACAAAAGCAGTGATTCATGAGGGAGACCAATTTAACTCAGTTTGTCTTGTCTGAAACTCCAAAATTGCTCAGCCTAGAGGAGGTACTTCATTCTGTTTGCTATTTAATGTTAGTCTGGAACAAGCCCATAGCGCTTGTCCTGTGTAGAATATGAGGAATACCAGCACTTCTTCCCCAGAGTCAAAGGCCATGTTTCCTTGGTGAACAAAGCCTCCTCTGATGTACCTTTGGCTCTTACAATACTCATAGAGTCACTGAATCACAGAATGGCTCAGTGTGGAAGGGACCTTATTGATTATTTACTCCAACTTCCCTGCCACGGGCAGAGACACCTCTCAACAAGACCAGAATCCCTCCCCCTGTCCGGCTGCTCTCACTGCTTTTGATGTAGCCCAGTGCATGGTTGCCAGCAAACACTCCTGGCTCATGATGAAGTTTTCATCAACTGACACCCCCAAGTCCTTCTCCTCAAGACCACTCTCAAGTCATTCTCTGCCCAGCCTGCACTTGTGCTTGGGATTCCCCAGACCCAAATGCCTCACTGTAGTTGTGGATGGTCCTTGGATTTTGTATGAAGTAGATTCTAATACTTTTTGGTGCTGTTTAACCTATACTTACAAAGCAAGACTCATGTTGCACATGAGCAAAACCCATGATGTATTTGACAAAAAAGAAAAAGGGTGCAGGTCATTCATAGGAGCATCAGGAAAACCACCTGAGAAAGTATTTTTCCTTTTTAATTTATTTCTTATGTATCTTGTGTGCCTCTGCACTCCAATTGCTGCACTCACGGACTCTAGTCTGTCTCCCAGGTTTCAAACACCTCTTTAAGTCATAGAATTATAGAATGGTAAGGTTGGAAGGGACCTCAAAGATCATCCAGTTCCAAGTCCCTGTCATAGGCAGGGACACCTCCCACTAGTACAGGTCACTCAAGGCCTTGTCCACCCTGGCCTTGAACCCCTCCAGGGAGGGAGCAGCCACAACCTCCTTGGGCAACCTGTTCTAGTTCTGATGATCTGAGACAGGCTGCCCAGGGAGGTGGTTGAATATGCCTCCCTGGATGTATGTAAAAACCATCTAGATATGGTTATCCAGGATATGACATAGTAGCAACCCTAGCAGAGCTGGATAATGGTTGAGTATCTTAAAGTTCTTTCCCAACCATAGTGATTCTGTGTTCCCTTGTAATCTGCCTCAGGTGATCCTACTTTGGCAGGGCAGTTAGACTCAGTGATCTCTGGAGGTCCCTTACATCCCCTAAGTCATGTCTTTATGGTCTTACTGGTAGATTACCAATCAATTAAGGAATGGTAAATCAATTGTAAATTGCTGAAAATTAAAGCAAGACCAAATTTCCAAAGAGAAGATTTTTTTTTTTCATATTAAATAAAGTTAATTAGAAGCCAATTATTAGCAAAATAATTGAACTCTTGTGGATAAATTTAGAAAGTTCCTTCAGCACATCTCACTGCAGGATAAAACAGGGAAGTATCAGGATGTTGCACTCCTTTGAAAAGCTCAGAGAGGTGATAATTTGCAGCACATCAGTGAAAAACGGTGGGAAACAGCTGCCTCATTTTCAGGCCTTTCAAATGTCACCCAACCTTGTTACTTCAGTCAGAATGTTTCTCTTCTAATGGTCTTTGCACTTCAGAAGTGTGATGTGCTGCATCAGGAGGAAATTTGGGATTACTGTGATGGGAGCATTTGAAAGAATGACAGATCTGGCCACTTTTAAGCTCTCTGTCAAACTTCACTGGATTCATTCACTCACAAGGTGTTTCATGCTAACAGTTAATTGTTACATGTTATTAACATCAACACTACAAGTGCAAAACTGTTAGCTTTCCACACTCATCTTCTAAATGAACTGTGAGTAGACAATATAATGGAGCCACTTCTGCATATTTACTGATGATTGTACCAAAAAATTGAAAGAAAAGGGAAAAAAAAAAAAAAAAAAAGAGAGGAAAATAAAACCCAAGAAAAAAAGCAAGTGATATAAAAGAAAACAATTTCTCACCACCAACAGACTGATGCCCAGCCACTTTTTGAGCAATGGCAGCCCCCACCAACATCCATCCTTCCAGTTTATATGCTGAGCTTGACATCACATAGCCTGGAAATTCCTTTGGTCAGTTGGGGTCAGCTGCCCCAGCTGTGTCCCCTCACACCTCTTTGTGCACCACCAGCCTGCTCACTGCTGGGGTGAGGAGCAAAAAAAGGCCCTGACTCTGCGTCAGCTCTGTGCAGCAGTAACCAACCCATCCCTGCATGACCAATGCTGTTTCCTGCACACATCCAAAAGGCAGCTCCATAGCAGCTACAGGGGACAAAAAAACCTCACAGAATCACAGAATTGTCAGGGTTGGAAGGGACCTCAAAGGTCATACAGTTCCAAACCCCCTGCCATGGGCAGGGACAACCAGAGGCTCATCTAGAATGGCCTTAAATACTTCCAGGGATGAGACTCCCACCACCTCCCTGGGCAACCTGTTTCAGTGTCCCATCACCCTCATGGTGAAGAAGTCCATCTCAGCCAAAACCAGCAGAGTCACCAGAAGTACTTTTGCATGTGACAGGTACTCCTTTATGCCTTTTTTCAATCTGCTGCCTGATAATTTTACTGAATTCTCCCTATTCTTGTACTCAGAATTATATTTCCTCCAAATTTTGAATCTGGCATCCCATCCTTCTGACTCATCAACTGCACCATTCAGCTTGGTAGCAACTGCAAACTTGCTGAGGGTGTCTCAATCTCATGGACCTTCACCTGACTGCTAGGATGTTTCAAATACCACGGAGAGCATCTTTGCAACTTCATCAGCCAATTCATTCAGGACTCTGGAATGCATCTCATCAGGTCCCATAGATTTATGTATGTTGAAGTTCCTCAGGTGCTCCTGAACTTGATCTTCCCCTACTGTAGGAGAGACATTACTCCACTGGTCTGCACCTAGTGGTCTATCAACTTGGGAGGGGGATGGAATCACAGACCCACAGAATGTTAGAGGTTGAAAGGGACCTCCAGAGATCATCAAACCCAACCCTCCTGTCAAAAGCAGAATCCTCTAGGGTAGTCTGCACAGGAATACATCAAGGTGGGTTTTGAATGTCTCCAGAGAAGGAGACTCCACAAACTCTCTGGGCAGCCTATTCCAGTGCTCTGCCATCCTCACAGTAAAGAAGTTTGTCATCATGTTAAGGTGAAATCTTCTATGTTCAAGTTTGGTATCCATTGTTCCTTGTCTTATTATTGTGCACCACCAAAAAGAGATTGGCCTCATCCACTTGACACCCACCCCTCAGATATTTATAGACATTGATGAGGTCCTCTCTCAGTCTTCTCTTCTCCAGACTAAACGGTCACAGGTTTCTTAGTCTCTCTTCCTAGGGGAGATGCTCAAGTCCCCCAGTCATTCTTGTGGCTCTCCTTTGGACAATCTTTAGTAGATCCCTGTCTCTCTTGAGTTGGGAAGCCCAAAACTGGACACAACACTCCAGGTGTGGTCTCACCAGGGCAGAGTAGAGGAGAAGAACCTTCCTAGACCTGCAGGATTGCTAATGAAGACTGAGGCAAAAAAAGCTATTGAATACCTCACCCTTCTCATCTGTCGACATCAGCTCTCCATTCTCGCTCTTCTGGACTTGGCAGTGCTGTGTTAATGGTTGGGTACATTGAGCTTAAACTCCTCCAACCCAAACAATTGTATGATTCTATGATTCTGCTCTGTTTGGGTGGCAAACAGAAATCACGTGGTGATTGTTGTGGCAGATGTGTATCATAGCTTTTGCAAGCTACTTGTGAACAGCCCCATTTCGGAGTGAGCTGTGCTACAGGTGCCTTGCTACTGGTCTTGAACACCTCCAAGGAGGGGGTATCCACAACCTCCCCGGGCAACATGTTCCTGTGTCTACCAACCCTCATTGTGAAGAATTTCTTCCTAATTTCACTCCATTTCAGAGTTTATAGATGTTTGTGTGAAATTTCACACACAAAGTACAGAGAAATGGCAAATACATAAAGCACTAACATAAACAGGTTTTTTTTTCCCCCTTCAGATTCAAGCTGCAGAAACATGATTCTTTTCCTCCTTTATTCTAACACACAGACTAGTTTCTGCAAATAAAAACCCTATAAATAAATCTCTTGATATTCTTACTAAGCTGGGACATGAATACATTAAGTAGGATTGTTTTCTAAATCCAATAACTAGGAAACCATTTCTTGCACCATTAGGGATGGTATTTCAAAGATATATAATCAAATCATCTCAAAGTCTACAGGAAAATCTGTTTGTTCACTGTATAAAACGTGTGTGAGCTAGACCAGAACTGATTCTGTTCAGGATTTGAGTTCCCAGCTCAGTTTGCTCAGTGAGGTGCTTTCTGAAGTTCAGGGCAGGTTTGCATAGCAAGGGGATGATTCTGGCAGATAGAAGCTGATGGACAGAGTCACTACCAAGGGCTGAGCTGCAGAAAATCTCTGGCTGAGCCTTGCTCCTGGGCATAGCAAAGGCACTGCCACAGCTCATGCCTCACCTTGCAAGGTGGCATTTGTGAGGAGGAGCAGACAGGACAGGTGACCCCAGACTGCCCAACAAGGGATTGCAGCCCATGGATGGCATCTTCAGGAGAAAGCTGAGGGATCACCATGGTCAAGCCCCTTCTTCAATGGCTGGTGTCCCAGGAAAACTGTCTCTTCTGCCTTTGATCCTAAACTGTGTGTTCTGGAATCCAGTTCCAGAATCCAGCTCCTGAATCTGGTTTCCATCTGCTTCTGAGCCCAGTCTGGGACTTGCCCAGTGCCCTTCCTCAACATCAGTTGTGCCAATGATGCTGTCATTGCCATCAAGGGTTGGGTTGGCTCTCGTTTTGTGCCTCTTTGTTTCATGGGATCACAGGATGTTAGGGGTTGGAAGGGACCTCCATAGATCGAGTCCAACCTCCCTGCCAGAGCAAAACCACAGGATTGTTCTTTCCATCCTAGTTGGTTGTTTCTTTCCCACAGCATCAGTCTCTCTCCCTTCTTCCAATTTCCTATATTTGGGGAAACATAACGCTTCAACAGAGCACCTCTGGCACTTATATGGTGACCAGGACAGCTCTGACCCTTGCCACCTAAAGGTAAAGGTTAGATTAAATTGCATATTGTAAAAAGTTCCCTTCAGCCCCTCATTTGATCATTTCCAGGTTTACCACCACATTTTTGTTTTACCATTAGGCTGATGAACACACTGCTCTTAGATTTCTTTTTAGGGCTATGCACACCTCTGATCATTTACACCTCACTCTATTTCTACTGCTCCACATGGCTGAAATCTTTTACCTGTGGACTGATATAGCTATTCCAGATACATATTAATGCCTTGCCCTCAATATTACATTAACAAAAGTAAGACAGAGAGAAATTAAATAACCTGCTGAAGGTTGCACAGCATCTGTGACAGAGGGCAAAGTCCAAAAAGTATCAGTGAGAAACGAAACTCTGATTATTAAGTTTGCGGTCTATGAAACACCAGTGATAAACAGAAAACACTTCCCATTTGTTTCCTTATGGTCCATGTCTTTATGGCTGGAAGGAACAGTGGGTGATAAAAAGATTTCTCTATCAAATCCAGGCTTAACCTGTCAAAGTCAGAAAATTCTACACCTGCCTGTAGTCAGAGTTTCATACCTTTGGAACACAGTCTGCTTGATTCTAGTTAAGCTTGACTGAGCTAAATATGAATCATATTAATATCCAATTGAAACAGTCCCCTTCTCTTCCCTTCCCCATGCTCTTTGAGCCTCAAGCTTCACTCCTGCAGTTTTTGGATCATGGCCATGACACCATTATCCTGCTTAGTAAGACTGATAAAAAAACCATCTGCATGAGGCTTAACAAGCAAATAACTTCCTTATGCTGAAATAAATGCTGGAATGGAGCAGGTTGCCCAGGGAGGTGGTGGAGTTGCTATCCCTGGTGGTGTTCAAGCAATGTGTGACCCTGTTACTTTGGGACTTGCTTTAGTGGCCATGGTGGTGTTGTGTTGAAGATTGGGCTTGATGATCTTAGAAGGATTTTCCAAATGAAACAATTCTATGGCAACACAATGCTACTTCCCCATGAGCTTCCAGTTCAGCCAAGTACTTAAGGTCATCGTAAGTGAGCAGAAAGAAGAAGCTAAACAAAGAGGAGCTCAGCCTAAGTAAGAAGGCCCAGCCAGGACCCACAGGTGATGTTTGAGTGACCATCAAGTCTCTATCTTGCCTAACCAGGGGGCCTGGTGAGCCCCAGCCTTTAGATCCCACTCTCATTCACCCAGTGTTCACCATGTGGACTCACCCAGGTGCTCTGGGTTAGGGGGCATAAAAGGGGAAAATGTAGTGTGGGGTGGGAGAGGGGAGGTGGTGCTGAAATGAAGGAGATGGAGAGGAAAAGAATGGAAATTAAAAACGAAAGATGGGGAAAATGAAGGGATGGAAATGAGGAAGATGGAGGGAAAGAAGATGAAGAGGAAAGGAAGAAGATGGAAAGAAAAGGAGAAAGTTGAGGGGAAATAGATGTAGAGGAAAGGAGGGAGATGAAGGAGATGGGGGATTAAAAAAATAATAAAAATGAAAACTAGACTGTAAAACAAAAATAGAATAAATGAAGGTTGAGTCCAACACAGTGATACCTTTCTTCTCTTTAGAGGGAATTTTGTATTGCTAAGTGGTTTCAGCACTTTGATCCATCTTTCATTTCCCGGCTAGTTTTCCAGCTCCCATCACTGGACTCCATAAATAAATAGCTTGAAATCCATTCTTTGTTGATAATGAGTGTTGTTCCCACACAGGTGCAGGATCTTGCACTTCATCTTTTTTAATCTCATGACGTTCTCCTGAGCCTGCTTCTCTAGCCTGTCTAGGTCTGTCTGGATGCCATCTTGTGTCTCAGTATTCTCAACCACACCTTTCATGTCTAATATCTTCATTGGAAGCCAGACCTAGGACCTGGGACAGGTTCAACTTTCCTGGCCTTACCCATTTTCAGACCCATTTTCTTCTCCCTTCAAAGGCCTCCTTTCATCAGACTAATAGTTTCTTAATTCCTGCATTCTGTCATAGACTATCGAGGCCAGCAAGCAGTTCCCCAGACTTTTTCTGTCACCTGAATTTGCCTCCAGGTTTTTTTTCTAATCTGGAAAAAGGGGATGGTGCAGTGGTCTCAGGTGATAAATATTTGAAGGCAGTTCCTTCCTGCTGCTCAGCAGTTCTAGAATTCTCACTGCTCCTACTGCATAAGCCTTCTGTGGACAATCGGGTAGACATATTGCTGCCGTTTCTCCACCGTATCTGCTTTGCATTCTTTCTTGAGGAACATCTCTGAGAGAAAAGGTTTAGCATACTGGCTCCCAGCTGTCCTGCTACCATTGCAGTCTTTCAGTTTACTCTACAGTCTGGTTGAGCAGACCATTTTCCCTCTACAGATGGAACTATTTTCCATGCCTATTAAAGAAAAGGCCAAAAAATATTATCTCAGTTGATGTAGCTTTCTAGAAGCAAGGATCAAACCAGTTTGTAATATACTAACACAAACAAAACAATGTTAGCAGCTTGGTGGCAGAGAAAATCACACAATCCCAGCATGGTGGGAAAGAGACCTGTGGACATTATCCAGTCCAACTCTACTGCTCAAGCAGGGTCTCCCAAAGCAACATGCCTGGGATTACAACACCCAGGTGGGTTTGGAATCTCTCCAGACAAGGAGACTCCACAACCTCTCTGGGCATCCTGCTCCAGGGCTCCAGCACCCTCACACCAAAGAAGTTTCTTTTCCTATTCAGATGGAACCTCCCAGGTTACAGTTTGTGCCTCTTGTTAACACTTGTCCTGCTGCTGGGCACCACTGAAAAGAGTGTGACCCCATCCTCCTGTCCCTCACCCTTTAACTCTTGCTGAACACTGAGAAAATCTCCTCTCAGGCTGCTCTTCTCCAGTCTCAGCAGCTCCAGGTCTCTCAGCCTTTCCTCACAGAGATGCTGCAGGTTCCTTGGCATCTTTATACCCTCTGCTGGACTGTCTCCAGTAGTTCCCCATCTCTCCTGAACTGAGGAACCAGAGCTGGACTCAAAACTTTACTCTTTTGCAGTAATTATTCATGTTTCTCTGCAACTTATTATAACTCGGTAAGTTACAACTAAATATAGGTGAACACTGTTTAATTGCAGCTGAATGCTGAGCAGTTCTGTTATTTTGAGTACTCCAAACACCTGTGGATACAGACTTGTAAGTTAATTAAACATTTCTTGACATCTTTGGTGACAGATGATGTATGTGCAGGACAGCTTTGCTGTTGCTGCATGTGGCACCAGCACAGGAAAAACAGCTCTTCCAAAGCTTGAGAAATCGTTGCAAAAGATCTTGGTATGCAGAAAACCTTACAAAGTAGTTTCCTCCTGTCATACTTTCTGAACAACTCCTATCTTGTTTTTCTAAAGAAAGTTTGCATAACAAGCATCTTTGCTACAAATAACTCTCCTATTCATGCTGTTTAACTCTCTCCCAGAGCCATAATGCTTTTCTGTGATATCTAAAGTACTCCTAAAGTAAACAACTGTGATGGCTAAAAGAGGAGAAGGTGAATGCAAGTGAAAAATAAACCGAAGACATCAAACTCTTAGACACATTTTCATGCAAATGTGGGAAGTGTTAAAGGAATCAAAGGTGCTTGGAAGAGAAAAATAAGGGAAAAAACAAAACAAAACACAACAAAATCAAGATTTGATATAGTCACAGAATCAGAGAATCCTTGTGGATGGAAGGGACCTCTGGAGATCATCTCCTCAATCCCACTGCTAAGGCAAGTGCACCCACAGCAGCTTGCACAGGAGCACAATATCCAGGAAGGTTTGGAGTCTGTCCAGACGTGGAGACTCCACAACCTCTCTGGGCAGCCGGTTCAAGGTCTCTGGCACCCTCATAGCAAAGAAGTTTCTCCTCCTGTTCAGATGGAACCTCCTGGGTTTCAGTTTTTGCCCACTGTCCCTTGTCCTGTCATTGGACATTGGAGTATGTCTCCATCCTCCTACTCATGCCCTTTACTCTTGCTGAACATTGATCAGATTCCCTCTTAGTCTGCTCTTCTCCAGGCTCAACAGCCTCATGTCTCTCTTTACAGGGATGCTCCAGGCCTCTCGGTTTCCCTATAGCCTCTGCTGACTCTCCCCAGTAGCTCCGTGTCTCTTGAACTGGGGAGCCCAGAACTGGACAGTATACTCCAAATCTGGCCTTACTACTGCAGAGGAGAGGGAGAGGAGAACCTCCCTCGACTTTCTGCTGCAGCTCTTATTAGTGTATTCAGATTTTCAGTTTACAACAGATATTTCATTTAAAAGAGAAAAAAAATCATAATCCACGATTTAAGAAAGAATAACATTATATTCAAAATGACAGTTAAAATCCATAGAGAGTCCTTAATACAAGGAAAGGAAAATTATAATGGAAGAGGAAAAAAAACACAGAAAAAAAAGTCTTCTTTGATCAGAGAGGCCA
The DNA here is from genome assembly GCA_013399775.1 of Semnornis frantzii. NCBI lineage: Eukaryota > Metazoa > Chordata > Aves > Piciformes > Ramphastidae > Semnornis > Semnornis frantzii. The sequence goes on from VWYK01052770.1 coordinate 12,122, forward strand.
CTTAAAATAATACAGCACACCGTTATTTTTAATGAAGTTTAAAAGCCTAAATGAGGCTTAGCATTATAGACAATAAAAAAATCATCCCTAGAAGAAGTCATGTATTTTCTTTAACTTTTGGCATAAAATTCTTCCAAATGTCAGTAGCATCGTTAGCATTTCCAATATAGGTCAGCTTCTCCTCTGATGGTAAATGAGGAGCTGACTGCTTCCCGCCAGTTTTAAAATGAGCAGTGCCATTTAGAGACTCAGTTTTCTATTTTTAAAGAAAACCACCAAATTAATTTTACTTGAAAATATTACAGGAGGTTTAGAAATTAATTACAGAGGCTAAAATATTAATACATAAAATAATCAATTCCAAATGAACTTTTAACATTCGTTACATCAATCCTTGCCTTTGTCCAAGAAGTACAATGGAGCTTATGAAGAAAACCACCTTCATCTCAGGTTGTGTAAGAGCTGGGTGGGGAGAAATTGAATGGAATACAACAAGGACAAAAGTAGAGTCTTGCATCTGGGAAAAACTAGTCCTATGGACAACTATAGGTTTGGGACTGACCTGTTGGAGAGCAGCTCAGGGCAGAAGGACCTGGGGGTCCTGGTGAAAAGAAGGATGGCTGTGAGCCAGCAATGTGTCCTGGTAGCCAAGAAGGCCAATGGCATGCTGGAGTGCATTAGAAGGGCTTTGGTAAACATCAAGAGAGGTTTTCCTGCCCTTCTACTCTGCCCTGATGAGGTTGCATATGGAGTATTCTGTCCAGTTCTGTGCCCCTCAGTTCAAGGACACCAAGAAACCGCTTGAGAGAGTCCAACAGAGAGCCACCAAGATACTGAAATGAGTGGAACCTCTTCCTTATGAGGAAAGACTGAGGGAGCTGAGGCACTTTAGCTTGGACTAGAGAAGCTTGAGGGGTGACCTAACTGGTATTTATAGACATGTGGAGGACAGCATCAGGAGGATGGAGCCAGGTTCTGCTCAGTGATGTCCAATGCTAGAACAAGGGGCAATGGGTGCAGGTTGGAGCAGAGAAGGTCCCCGGGCAGAAAGTGACTGGTAGATAGTAGCTAAACATGAGCCAGCAGTGTGCCCAGGTGGCTAGGAGAGCCAATGACATCCTGGACTGTATCAGGAACAGTGTGGCCAGTAGGACAAGGGAGGTTATTCTGCCCTCAGCATTGGTCAGACCACACCTTGAGTGCTGTGTCCAGTTCTGGGTCCCTCAAATCAAGGGAGATGTTGAGGTACTGGAATGTGTCCAGAGAAGGGTGACAAAGCTGGTGAAGGGCCTGGAGCACAGCCCTGTGAAGAGAGGTTGAGGGAGTTGGAGGTGTGCAGCCTGGAAAAGAGAAGGTTCAGGGGTGACCTCATTGCTCTCCACGACTCCCTGAAGGGAGGTTGTACCCAGGTGGGGGTCAGTCTCTTCTCCAGTCTCCCCTGGCACAGTCTCAAGTTGTGCCAAGGGAGGTATAGGTTGGATATTAGGAGGAAGTTCTTCACAGAGAGAGTGATTGGCATTGGAATGGGCTGCCCAGGGAGGTGGTGGAGTTACCTTCCCTGGAGGTGTTCAAGAAAAGACTCGATGAGGCACTTAGTGCCATGGTCTAGTTGATTGGATAGGGCTGGGTGATAGGTTGGACTGGATGATCTTGGAGGTCTCTTCCAACCTGGTCAATTCTATAATTCCATGACATTTTCCTTGTCAGCTTTCAGAAGAAAAAAATGCCTGTTTATTTTAAGTAGCCATTCATCCTGCAACTGACTGGCATCACATGCAGCTTTTTGAGACCAACCTATGCCACCAATTAGCTTGTCTTCTACACAGACATTCAGTGACTAATCTGTAAGCCACATTCAGGAGGATTTTGTGATTATTCCTTGTCACTCACAAAAAGAAAAAAAAAAACTGGAAATTTGTTTGCTTCATGTTATAGAACTGGTTCTGTTCAAATTTTCCATAGGAAGGATAGGACACCTCCTTTCTTCTGCTCTTACCCCTTACTGGTACTCTAAATAGGAAACTACCTATGAAAATGTAAACGGTACCAAGGTATGGAAAAACTTGATCTTTGCTGTATTGTCTAAGTGACTGAGGATTTCTGAGAGATGTTAACACTTAACTATAAACAGGACAGTGCAAAGGACTCTCTTCAGGAAAATGTACTTAGAATCATAGGCTCATGGACTTGTTTTGGTTGCAAGAGACTTTCAAGATCAAGTCCAACCACTAACTCCGCACTCTAGGTCACTACTAAACCATGTCACTCAGCTCCACATCTACACACTTTTTCAGTTGCTGCAGAGATGGGGAATTCATCACTACCCTGGACAGCCTGGTCCAGAGCTTGACAACTCTTTCAGGGGAGAAATTATTCCAAATGTCAAACCTATATCTCCCCACAGGTGCCACCTCTGACTTTCTGCCCCCCAAGGTGAGACATAAGCTGTGACAGTACCTTCGGTGTGCCCAGGAGCAAGTCTCAGCCAGAGACCTTCTGCAGCCCAACCTTTGACAAGAGCTCTCCCCATCAGCATCTCCTTGCTGGAAACGGCCCCTGGCTGTGCAAACCCACCTTGAAATTTGGAAAGTGCCTCACTGAGCAGCAGCTGAGCTGGAAAGTCATATCCCTGAACAGAAACAGTTCTGCGGTAGCTTAAACCAGGACTTAAGTATAAGGAGATATGTCTCCCTTTGATTTTTCAAGTCAGTTTTGTTTCTTCCCCTTATCTGCCTACTACTTTAATTCAAATTAATTGTTTTAGGTAGCTAAACAAAATTGGACCAACTTTCTAAATCTGAATGGGGTGTGTGTGTGTGTGTGTGTATATATATATATATATTTTTACACACACACACATATATGTACATATATACATACATAAACCAAGTCCTGGGCTTCAGCAAGAGCAGTGTGGTCATGAGGGCAAGGAAGGGGTTTCTACCTCTTTACTCTGCTCTCCTCAGACCCCACCTGGAGTACTGTGTGCAGTTCTGGAGCCCCCAGCACAGGAAGGACATGGAACTGTTTGAGCGGGTCCAGAGGAGGCCACAAAGATGATCAGAGGGCTGGAGTAGCTCTGCTGCGAGGACAGGCTGAGAGAGTTGGGGCTCTGCAACCTGCAGAAGAGAAGGCTTCGAGGAGACCTTAGAGTAGCCTTCCAGTATCTGAAGGGGGCCTACAGGAAGGCTGGGGAGGGACTATTAGGACNTATACAAAGGACTATATTTGAGCCATCTGTTCCAGGGTTCTGGAGTTTGGTATTAAAGTGGATTATTAAAATGGATTCTACCCTAAGTGCAAAGAGCCTGGAATGTAAGAAAGGTTGAGAGAGAGGTTTCCATACAATTTGGGCAGTTATCTATAACAGCATATAGAGGAAAACTGCCAGATGTTCACGTGTGCTTGGGATAGGCCATAAAATTAGCAGGTGCCTGGAAGAGGAAGAAAAGCCAAGAAAGATAAATTAATTCTGAACCATTTTATCCCCAGAGGCATCTGCAATGAAACGAAAGGTTGAACTACCATCAATCCCAGCAAAAGCAGAGCTGTAAGTCATTCAGCTTATTTGATAATGCGTGTTGTGGAAACAAAAAAGCTTGGGGGAAAGCATTCAAGAGTAGAATGCTCGTAAAGGAACATTTCACTTTGGGAGTTCAACTCTGCCAAGATTTGAGGTGTTTTTCCGTCAGTCTCTTTTTTGAAGGGTTCTACAAATTCCTTCAGGAGAACTCCATCCTAGGGCTTTGTTCTCTAAGAATGAGTAATTAACACTTGGAATAATTCCTCCTGGACAAGTACGTTCTAAACAACCTTCTCGCCGGGTACACACAGCACAAATCCTTCTTTCAAATAATACAGCCAAAAGGTTTTTAATTTTTAAGTACCTAAGGTATCAAGGAAAACTTCAGTATGTTCTAAAAGAATCCATTTATTTGGTCATAGGCTATTATGCACCAGACAAATCTGCTGCTAAATTGAAACACTCAACTTCCTAGTGTCCACCTGGTTCTACTGGGTCTAGCTGGGATGGAGCTCATTTTCTTCATAGCAGCTGGTATCGTGCTGTGGTTTAGATTTGTAGACTTTGGGGTCTACAAGACATTGTGAGGGGACACACAGATTGAGCAGAATGGAGAGATATTCCTCTCAATACAGTGTCATGCTCAGGTAAGACAGAGAGCAGGTTTAGAGTAGTTAGGGGTTTCACTTAGGAACTGACTATCGGTCTGCCTTTGGAATGTGGTGAATGACAGTCTTTGCATCAGTAAATTAATTTTTTCTTTTTCATTTCTTCTGCTTTTGTTCAGGCATTACCCAGGGAGATAGTGAAGTCCCCATCCCTGGAGGCATTCAAGAAATATGTGGACATTGCACTTGTGGGCATGGTTTAATGACCATGGTGGTGCTGGGTTGAAGGTTGGACTCGATGACCTTAGGGGTCTCTTCCAACCAANGTATGTATATTAATTGAATATAATCACATGAAATTCATCTATTTTGAGCTCAAAAGGGTTATTTGGTCTTATTAAACACAGAAAATTCACCTGCCCATCTTAAAGTTCCGCATGCCACTCAGAAGCACAGGTCATAATCAGGTGTCTAAATAGGTGATCCATCAACAATACTAGTCCAGCTTCCAGCATCCGAAGCAGGACAAAGAGTTAAAAAAAAAAAAAAAAACAGCAAAGAGAAAAAAAATTTACTAACACCCNTGCATCAGTAAATTAATTTTTTCTTTTTCATTTCTTCTGCTTTTGTTCAGGCATTACCCAGGGAGATAGTGAAGTCCCCATCCCTGGAGGCATTCAAGAAATATGTGGACATTGCACTTGTGGGCATGGTTTAATGACCATGGTGGTGCTGGGTTGAAGGTTGGACTCGATGACCTTAGGGGTCTCTTCCAACCAAAATGGTTCTGTGATTCTATGAGTCTCTTTCACTTATTAAACATTTTTATCTAAATTCACACATTTTCAAGCTTTTACTCTTCTTTCCTTCTTCACCCATCCCACTGGTATAGAGGAGGGGAAATAGTGAATGTCTGTCTGGTGTCCACTAGGGACAGCCCACAACATTGCTCAGTGTCTAAGCAAAACAACTGTCATCAGACATAAAATGGAGGTGAAGTGTAGTATTGTTTCCATATGTTTTAGTTCAGCATGACCTGTCAGTTCCCTGAAAAACAATCTTATTTGNAAAAAATAACCTGCCAGAAATAATTAGGATATAACAAGGAATAAGTACAACAGTTAATTTGCCTTTCCTGTTAAAAGAGGGTCCATTCCAAACCCATCAGTGGATTGAATCAGACAATGAGATGCTCTGCAAAGTCTCCTCTGTTCTGCTCTGCCTTGTGTAAGCCCATTGCAGTAAGTAATTGTTTCCTCTGCCCTTTGTACCTGCTAAATGAATGATGAATAGTTATTAAAGTACAGCTCAGCAGGATTATTTATGTGACATATTTCACAAAATACATCTTTAATTAAGAATCAGCAATGCAATTATGAACATCATAAAGGAAATAACAAAAGCATTATTAAACAGTTAATTAGGTGGGTTTCTTTTTTTTTTTTTCTCTTAGAAATGAAGTCAAGGTACTCTATGTGCATACATAAAACCCTTTGTTGAAGGTATTTCACTTCTGTATTAGTAATAAAATCAATCAAAATATGTGAGAAAAAGTGGCTTTCATTGGACAGCAATTTAGGGAATTAAGAATATTCAACTAGAGTGAACAAAACCAGCCTTAATTTCTCCCTGGCTGAACTGGGAGCTCTTGCAGGGGTTCAGGAGGAAATAAAAGGAGAATTTACCACCTTTGGGAAGAGGGGTAGGCAATTCCAGAAGAGTGCAGAGATCTAGTTAGGTCATGCAGAGAGAACATCAGAAAACCAAAAGCCCATCTAGAACTGGATTTGGCCACTGCCGTGAGGGATAGCAAAAAAATTTTTTTACAAATCCATTAACAACAAAAAGAAGGCCAAAGAAAATATCCACCCTTTATTGGATGCAGGGGAGAACATTGCTATCAATGATAAGGCAAAGGCTGAGGTACTTAACACCTTCTTTGCCTCAGTCTTCAATAGTCAGACTCATTATTTCCAGAATATTCAGCCTCTTGATAGGGATGGATTGCAGCATTAATTCCTCATAAGTCAAGAAGAAGAAGTTACCAACTTTTTGGGCTATCTGGGCACAAGTCTGAGTGACCTTGCCAAGCTGCTCTCCATCCCAGCAGTTCTGGTTAATGCAGCAGATGTCAGATGATTGAAGGCTTGACAAGGGGACACCTCTTGTCAAGTGCCAAAAGGATGATCTGGGGAGCTCCAGGTCTGCCAGCCAGACCTCAGTACAGGGGAAGATTATGGAGCAGTTCATCTCCTACAACCAGGATGAGGGACTTTAGTATAGCCTTTGATCTACCTGGACTTTAGTACAGCCTTTGATACTGTCTGCCATAACATTCTCCTCAAGAGCCTCACAGCCCGCAGAATGGGTAGGGGGACTCTTTGTTGGGGTAAAAACTGGCTGGATGGTCAGGCCTAAAGAGTGGAGGTAAATGGAATTCATTCCAGTTGGTCACAAGTGGTGCACTATCAACAAGTTTGCAGACAACACTAAATTGAGCAGGACCGTTGGTCTGCTCGAGGATATGAAAGCATCCTGGCCTGCACCAAACCCACAGTGTCCTGCAGAAGCAGGGAAGTGATCATGTCCCTGTACTCAGCACTGGTAAGGCCACAGCTGTGTTCGGGTTTGGGTGTCACAGTGTACAAAAGACACTGAGGTAGTGGAGGGTATTTAGAGAAGAGCAACATCCAGAGAAAAGCACATGGAATGCCCTCTGCTCCAGCTTGCACCCATTACCCCTTGTCCTGTCATTGGACATCACTGAGTAGAGCCTGGCTCCATCCTCCTGACACTGCTCTTCACATCTTTATAAACACGAATGAGGTCACACCTCAGGTTCTTCTTCGTCAAGTGACTCAGCTCCCTCAGCCTTCCTTCACAAGGAGATGTTCCACTGCCTTCAGCATCTTTGTGGCTCTGTGCTGGACTCTCTTAAGCAGTTCCCCGAGGTCCTTCTTGAAGTGAGAGCCCCAGAACTGGGCAAAGTGTTCAATACGAGGCCTCACCATCACTCATAATCTGTCCTTATCAGTAAAAGAATAAGTCCAAAATAGCTTTTTATTCAATCTCAGATTAATTGCCCTCTAAAAGCAAATCAAGAAGCAGTAAAACGTACTCCAAAATGGAAAGATTCAAATAAATGAAGTATAACTGGTGAAGTAATAATCATAATATACATCTCTGGATTCTGACCACAAAGCAACACAACTCATTAAGTGGTTTAAGCACACCAAATCTTTTTTTTCCAATTATCAGGTGTACTATACTTCCAGTTTTAATGTAATTACAACATCTACATTATACTCCGAGTTTCTTCTCCTATCATAATGATATTGCAACCTAAATATTAAACCCCAAGTCAACAACAACAAACCACAATTTTTCTTATCAAGGTAAACATCCATCATACAGAAAAAGCTATTCAAGGATTTATTCAAAGCTGATAAGCTGCATCAATTTTTGAAGAGCCATTTTCTGCACCAGTTAACAGCAATGTTCCACTGTCACTGCAACAAGTCTAGGGAGGGCCTCTTCCTCCTCTACTCTGTACTGTGAGCCCACACCTGGAGTCCAGCTCAGAGCCACAAAGATGATTAAGGAAATGGAGCACCTCTCTTATGAGGAGAGACTGAGGGAGTTGGGGTTCTTTAGTTTGGAAGAGACTGAGAGATGACTTCATCAATGTTTATATATATGTA
>VWYK01052776.1:0-12271 GCA_013399775.1 Semnornis frantzii
ACTTATGCACTCAGGTACCCATGTACCCACGCACCCATGCACACATGCACACATTCACACACGTGTAGAAACAGGCAGAAGCATGCACACACATGAATAAATCTAGCTGCACACCCCCGTGCACACCCACTCGTGCACACCAGGGTGCACACACCCAGGCCCACGCACACGGACAACCTTGTGTTCACTCCAGGAAGGACACTGAGGGGTTGCAGTGGGTCCAGAAGGGGGAAACAAAGTCTGGAGCACAGGGTTGGTGAGGAGCAGCTGAGGGAATTGGAGGTGTTCATCCTGAACAAAAGGAGGTTGGAGGGAGACCTCATTGCTCTCTAGAGCTCCCTGAAAGGAGGACGGAGCAAGGTGGGGGTCAGCCTCCCCTCCCAAGGAACAAGATAGGACAAGAGGGAACAGGCTCAAGTTGCAGCAGAGGCTGTATGGGTTGGACGTGAGGAACAATTCCTCAAAGGCGTTGTCAAGTCCTGCCGCAGGCTGCCCAGGGGCAGTGGCGGAGTCCCCATCCCTGGAGGGGTTTAGAAGCTACAGAGCTGTGGTGCTGAGGGACATGCGGCAGACTTGGCAGGGTTAGAGAACAGTTGGACTTGATCTTCGAAGTCCTTCCGTACCAAAACCGTTCTGTGGCTCTACGTGTACAAACACCCCCACTTCCCCTCAGGCACACACACACACACTCTCAACCCCCCTCCCCAGGAGGTGCTGGAGGGCAGCGTCTGACAGATCCGAGTGCAAACAGTCATCCACAACCTCCCTCCAGCCCACATCCCATTTCATAAACCCCAAGCCCCACATCTCTCAGTCCAGACACCCCCTCCACAGCCTGTGCCAACCCTCCCCTGCTCCCCAACACACTCGGGGGGCCGAGGATGCCTCTGGAAGCCCACTCTTCCCTGGCAGCCCTCCAGGTTTTAGCACAGCTGCTGTGGAGCAGGAGGGGCAGCTCGCCCAAGCCCTTGCGGGATGCCGCAGGGATGTCTCACCAGAGGCTGGGAATTTTTCCTTCTGCTCCAGAAAGAAAAAAACCAAAAAAAGGGGACAACAAAGCTCATTGAAGCAGAGCCCCTGGGCTGGCTGAGCCTTGGCCCCCGCACTGCTGACGAAACCTGCCCTGGCTCCTTTCCCTGGCCCCCGTGGGCCAGCCTGACTCAGCGGGGAGCAGGAAAGCCTCAGTGCTTCCCCTCTGCCCCCACCAGCTGTGCTGCGCCCCTGGCCCCTCACTGCCAGCTCAGCAAGGGGTGGTGGCACAGGGATCTGTTTGCAGAGCAGTGGAGGAGCAGATGTGTCATCAGGGCCCTTTGCTGGGTGTCCCTAGCCTGGTCAAGGACCCTCTGGCATGGTGGCAGTGGCCCATGCTATGGTGGTAATGGTCTACAGGGCATCCAGCTGGCAGGGGACCTGCAAGCAGCATGTGCTGGCCTGGACTACTTTGCCAAGGCAGTGAAAAGAGGAGTTAATCACTAATTGAGTTGGTAAATGATTAGCAAGTGTGGGCGGGTTGCTGAGGGGAGCGTAGGCTCCCAGCAGGCCCAGGCCTAGTGGCACTGACAGGGACATCCAACAGCTGGCACACAGTGCCACCAGCCCAGACAGCTCACACCTCAGGGAGGTGAGAATGGAAGGGAGCTGATTTTCACCTGGGTGAAGGCAGCAAAACCAAAAGGGTGCCTCTCCACCCAGCCACCAGCTCCTGGATGCAGGCACAGGAGCAATGTGGGTGTCACCAAGACAGCCCCATGGCATCCCTGTCTGTCCCCAGTATGCCAGGGTGCAGTGGCCTAGCTGGTGGTTCCCATGCTTGGCATATGACCAGGGTAACAGTCACCAACATCCTGCTTGCATCCAGCTGGCAGGAGGGGACCCAGGGAGGACGGGCACTGCCATGATGGACATGCCACCCAGAAAGTCACCCAAGCATGGATTTTCCCAAGCTGACTCCCTGCCTCTGCCCTGCCCCTCACAGTCTGAACTGCTCAGGTTGTTCCTAGCAGGCCAGGAGGGTAATGAGAGGCTGTTCTAGCAAGGGAAACTGAGGGCAAGGCCACCACAGGGAGGCTGATGCCACCAGCTGGGTAAAGGGTGCCCAGGTCGTCCCTCTCCCTATGCAGTTGCGTGGTCTAAAAGTGCCCTGGGAGGTTTCTCACTGTCCCTTGGCCACTCTTGTGTGCTCCAAGTCCTGGCACAATGCAGACAACATTTTTGGGCATCTCCTGGAGAAGGTACACAATGAAAACAGAGTGCACAGCATGGTAAGAATGGGGTGCACACACAGATGGGGTGCACACACAGATGGTGTGTCCAGGGCACCAGGGGTGGGGTGCACAGCATGCCATGGATGCCCTGCCAAGTACCCCAGGAGATGAACTGCTGAGCCCTTAGCCCCAAACCAGCAGCACCCTACAAGCCCTGAGCACCAGTTGCAGCTACTGAACCCCACAGGCATGGCTCATGGCCATGGGTTGTGCCACCCACCCTGCCCACCTCCTCTCCCTGCTGCAGAGCTGAGGCCAGGTCAGTGCAGGTCTGCCCCTATGGGGTTTTAGGACAGGCAGGATTCAATGGCTCTGGGCAGGGTGAGCATCAGCACAGCAGAGACAACCAGCAGAAGGGACAGGGCAAGAGGTGACACTGTTGATGGGGCACTGAGTAGAACCAGAAGCCACTGCCTCCTCCTGAAGGGGGCCAGGTGGGCATCCCACAGCACCCATGGGTGCACCCTAAGGTTTGGGGAATCTGAATCTGTTCATTCATTTCCACCCAGAAATGTAAACTCCTCCATATGGGCCTGGTTGAACACCCTCCAAGCATCCCCTGAGCATCCCTTCCAGGGTGATGCTGAGACTTGGGAGGGGGGTGGAGGGGGTGTCAAGCACCAGCTCCCCATCTGGGGGGACATGGTGGCAGAAAAGAGGCTCGAGGAGGGTTTGTTCCTCCTAACAGCAAAAGCCAGGGGCTGACCCAGTAGTGCCTGGCACTTGCCCCTCTCATACAGACCACGAGAGACTCAAACAGGGAAAAACAAATTGGAAGAGAGGCAGCAAACACCAGAGATAGTTTCTTATCTCCCTGCACCCAAAAGGTCCCTTCACACAAACCCACCCAGAAGCAGCCTGATTTAGGCTGAGCTTATCTGGAACAAACTGGGAGTAGAGTCTGCTCCTAGAGCCTGCCCTGGTTGTTGTGCTCAGCACCAGGAGTCCCAGCAGGACAGGGATCACTGCCTTGGCTCCAGCACTGCTCCAGATCCGTTGGGAGCATTTCCAGCTGCTGCCCAGCTTAGAGGCACGGTCTGGCCGGAAAGGGCATGCGTCCTGCCAGCCCCACGGCCGCGGTCCCGTGCCCTCTGCCCTCTGAGTCACAGTACTGTGAGGAGGAGTGGGCACCATGGGGGCTGAGCAGCAGGAAGGGATGAGGCGGCGGAGCCTCGGAGGAGAAACCAGCCGGACTCAGGCCTGAACCGGTTCGTCCTCTCTCGCCGTGCCTCTGCCGCTCATGGCACTGCCCCCAGATGAGTCAGAAGCGTCCCCAGTGCCAGCTCAGGGCTGGGGCACCCGTTGGGGACATGGCTCTCTGCTGTGCCGCCCGCAAGGTGCACACCTTTCACCAGCACCCGGCACTCTGTGGGGCTCCCCCGGCCCGACGGCTGGCAGCACCCCGTGTCCCTGGGGATATCCCCAGGGATGCTCCCGGGGGGTTCCGACCCCAGGGGCAGCACCCAGCCTGGCTCCCAGCGCCGCGCCCAGCCCCATCGGTTGCACAACGCCGTTCCCAGCGCGGCGCCGAGCAAACAAACCTGCCGAGGAGCTCACACCGGGCACGGAACCCGAGCCAAGCAGCACGGCCAGCAGGGGCTGCCAACCAAACACACCACACACACCCCCCAGCCAAGCTCTCGACTGTGCTTCGGACGCCCCTCACCCGCCGCCTCCCAGTCCCGACCACAAATCCGGGCTCAAGCTTCCCCCCCTCCAGCCTCGCTCCCGTGGCTCGGGGTCACATCCAGCCCGGCGGGTGGGGGACTGGTGTCCAGATACGTGCTGCTGAGTGTTTTCCCGTGGAGTGGATGCCGGTGTCCCGCTGCTTGCCAGGAACAAGGCTGATGTGGGGCTGCGTGTGAGGAATGTGCTGTGAATAACAAAGAGCACCGAGGCCTCTGAATGGCTCTGGTCGGGGCTGGATTGAGCCCAGCGAGAGATGGCTGCCCTGAACCTCCCTGCCCAAACAGTTACGGTGGGATGGGGCACAAAGAGATCCCCTCCTGCCCACCCAGCCCCACCTGATCCAGGCAAGACCCTCCTGCCCCCATCCCTTCCCCTCTGAGCAGCATTCAGGGGTGATGCTCCAAAGCAGCTGGGCACAGGTGCTCACACGCCCACCCTGGTTGGGCTAAACCCACCCCAATCCAAAGTGTCACTTGCCTGGTGGGCACAAAGTCCAGGTCCAAGCCCACCAGAAAAGGTGATGGCACTCACAGGACCTTCAGGATTCATCCCACGGGCAGGGAGGTGGCTGTGGGGATATGGAGCATCCCTATGGAGCAGCTTAGCTCAAGCTGGGTACCACCCCCAAACGCTGTGCACGACCAGGACCCACTGCCTGCAGTGAATCACTCTACATGTCCCTTGTCCCTCGGGGTCCCACCAGTACCTGGCCAAGCTGAAGAAGAGCTCCAACCCTTTGGTGCTCACCCCACGGTGGGTGCTGCCCCATAGCAGAGTGGGACCCAGCATCACCCCTCCCCAGATAAGGCCCTGCCCATCCACCAGCACCGGCCCAGCAGCATTGCAGCCACTCCAGTATGGTGCAACTCCCACCACAACTGAGTCACCACCACATCATAGGCAGTGGTGTCAGGGGGTGGTGACAGGCAGCAGTGTCCTTTGGGTGCCCACACGGAGCCTTGTGGCACCTGGGAGCTGCAGGACCGTGGAGGGTCTCAAGCCAAAGGGGCCAGACCCATCTTGGATCTCTCATGCTTCAGGGGATGGGGGTGGCAGGGTGTGGATAGTCCTTGCTCTGGGAGGTAGTGCTTCTGTGCTGGACAGAGGACTAATAGCCAGTCCCCTCGTGTCCCCTCCCATGCCCAGTTCCAGGGAGGGCAGCTGAACCTGGCACGCTTTCCCTCCACCCAGCTGGCTGGTGCCAGTGGGAAACCCAATCCAGCACCACGAGAGGAGACCAAACAAAGACTTTTATGTTCATCTGAAGAAAAACACCAAACCAAGAGGTATTTGAACAAAACAGCCCTGAGCCTGTTCTGGGCTCTGCCTAAGGCCCTGTTGCTAGGTGGTTCCAGTGCCCAGCTCCTCTTTGAGGCCAGGGCAGGAGAGAGAGTCCCCATTTGCCCACAGTACCCATCCCACACCATGCCTCCCACACCTGCTCCCTTCTCCCCATGAAGGGCAATGCCCTGGCCAAGGCTGCCTGCATGCTCAGTGTCTCCCGTGGCTGGGGACACACCAGGAGCACCACAGCCCCAGGGAAACAATGGATACCCCTGGCTGGTGGCCATCTGCTCCATGGGGTTGGAAACCAGTGCCTGTTGGCACATTGAGCATCGCTGGTGCCTTCCTCACTGTGGGAGGGTGGAAGCAGCCAGCAGAACAAAGCAGTTGCTTGTGAAAGGTAAGGCAGGGATGTTGCCAAGACAAGGGTCTGTCCTGGTTTCAGGTGATGCCTTGCGTGCATTCAGAGCAGAAGGAAGGTCTCAGAACGCTTCCCACGGCTGAGCCGCCGCTGCTCTGGGTGCCTGGGAGCTGGCAGTCCCACTCTCCTGCCCCACGCAGCAGCACTGAGGTCACCCCAGCTTTGGGGCATGCCTTTTCATGCAGGAAATCTCCCCAAGGGGAGCATCACACCTAGTGCTGAGCAGAGCTGGCAGAGGGAAGGAGCCAGGACCTGCCCCAGGAGCCACCAACATAGCAGGAGGAGAGGAAGGTCCTGTCCTGGGTCCTCTGCCAGCTCCGGGGCATAGAGAGTCCCACCCATCCCTGGGGACTCCAACAGCAGAGGGGTCCAAGTTCCCCAGAGCGTGGTTTGGAACCTGGCTGAAGGCAGGGTTAGATCCCTGCTAGAGAAGGGCAGGAGGGCATGGAGAAGGGCATCATGCTCTACCAGCTGCAGCTGGGACCTGCACCAAACACTGCTGCCCTTTCCCTTTGAAAAGGGGGAAAAGGTGGAGTTTTGCTCCTTCCTCCCACTGCACTCCAGCAGCCCAGGAGGAAATCTGTTGCAGCAAACAGCTCTGCTCAGCCCCTTCCTCCCCTCCTGGCCCCCTGGCACTGGCCTCTCCATGGGGCTGGTGTGGGCACATCCAGGCATGGGGCAAGGCTCAGGAACCAGCCAGGGGCTGAGGAGGGTACACAGCTTGTCTCACAGCCAGACACCAGCCGGGGGCTGCAGCACCTTCTGTACACCATGCAGTGGGATCAGACCTTGCCCTGTGGGGGCAGAGGGTGCTGAGCCCCACACTGCAGAGCTGGTGCTCACCTGCCTTCAAACCTAGCCCCAGTAAGCTCCCATGAATAGACAGCCCTGGATCCCTCCAGCTCTTCTTCCTGTCATAAAGCTCTCAGATGCAGGGCCCAGGGTCCTGGGAGCGTAGGAGGTTAAGAGTCCTGTCCCACAAGCTGCCAGCTTTCCAGCTTCCCCCCCAGGAGCAAGCTGCCAGCTGGGTTGTGAAATGAAACCTGGATGCTGTAAGAGGGCTGAAAATGGGACAGGTGGGTCTGATAGTGCTGCTTCCCCATGGGCTGACACCAGCCTCCTGCCCATGAGTCCAGCTACAAGGTCTGTCCATGGGATCCACCACCCATGGCCTCTGCATGGAGCACAGCTGTCTGCCCACCTAACCCTGGGCTGTCCCCATGCCCATTTGGCACGTTGGGTGTTCCCTGTGTGGGGCAGGACTGGCAGCACTGTGACTGCAGCAAAGCCAGGGGTGGAAGGCAGCAGCTTGTTGCTTGGCCAGAAGGAGGGGAGCCCATTGGTCCTGTGGAGGGTGGCAAAGAGCTGATGGGGTGTGCCAAGAGGTGCTGAGCCCCCCTCGGGTTCAGAGCCAGCCTCTGCAGTGATCTGGGTACAGTAGGGAAGCAGAGGCTTGGGAAATCCCAGCTCCTAGCTGTGCTTCCCTTGCTGGGTCCCTGCAATGGGAATGGGAGGGTCTGGCTTTGCATCAGTTGGGGAGTCCTAGTCTGTGGAGGGCTTTTCTCCCACTGGGCTGACCTGAGGGCCCACAGAGAGCTCTCAACTGTGGTGCCAGCTCCCAGGCAGAGCAGGGATGTCCTCCATCCATGCCTCAGCTTGCTCAAGGCAAGGCCTTTGGCTAAGCTCTTGCTGAGGGCGGCAGGGAAAGCCCCCCCGCAGGGAGGGAAAGCCAGGCTGTGCCTCAGGGCTGAGCACAGGACCTCCTGCCCATGTGGGAAGGCCACCAGCAGCTGGAGATGTCCCCTGCCCAAACACGCTGCTGCGAGCGAGCCCTGTGCCCCAACACGACGGCTGCAGGTAAGCCCCAGCTTGCCAGAACCAGCCCTTCCCGGCTGGCAGGGAGCCCTGGCATGCCAGGGGAGTTATTTATTTCCCGATGAAAGACACACACCTCGTTAGGAGAAACCACTCCACGTCTCCAGCACATTGCCCACACTGATCCCTCAGAGCCTCCCTGCACCGCTCCCGCCCTGGGGCAGGGTGAGGGCTTCAGCCTCCACATCAACCCCAGAGCCCATCACCAGTAGCCACCACCTCCCGTGCTGGCTGCAGCTGGGCTGTGGCCAAGGCTAGGAAGTGAGTGTCACGCTAAAGGAAGCCACAGCAAACCTCTTCCCACTGCCAGCAGCTCCCCCTCTGCGGCACACCACAGCCCAGAGCCTTCGGTGTTTGCCAGGCACCTCTACAATGGATCCCACAGCCCAGTCCAGCAGGCTGCTCCCCAGGTGCCATCAGGGACATGCAGCCACCACCAATGCCCAACAGGGCTCACTGGAAAGAAGCCAGCTGTGGAGCTGGTGCAGGGGGGTGAGGATTGGTGCCACTTCTGCCACCGCTGTGTGGGCTGCTGTCTGTAGGAAGTCCCATCCCTAAATTGCAGGTTTGTTCTGTAATCAACAGGTTGGTGACTCCCTGGAGATACCAGAACAAGGTGTGAGCTCTTGGGGACCCTCCCTGCACTGCCACCCACCTCCTCATCCCTCCTTCTCCCTGAGCAATTCTACCCAGAAACACCAGCTCCACAGGGCAGAGCCACCCTGACCCTGCTAGCTATGATCCACCCCATTCCCTTGGAGAAGGGAGGACCATGGGGTGGGATGCACTAGGGAAGGAGTAATTCCAGCACAAGGGAAGATCTCCACTGAGGGGTTCAAGGCCAGGTTGGAGGAGACCTTGAGTGACCTGTACTAGTGGGAGGTGTCCCTGCCTATGGCAGGGGGTTGGAACTAGATGATCTTTGAGGTCCCTTCCAACCTTATCATTCCATGATTCTACGACACCTATTGCCCTGGACAGGAGGCAAGGCACCCAGGGATATCCCCACTCTCCCAGTAGCCCTGCCAGGACACCCCATCCCTGTCACCCTCATGGGCAACAGTGCCCATGCTGGCCATCCCAGGATGAGGATGGATGCAGTCCCTGCTCCAGCGGACGCAGCAGGTTGGGAGCAACTCCCAGCCCACATCTGGGAAGACGAGGAGGAGGAAGGCAGCCGAAGGGTGTTCACAAACAAGCTGGGTGACTCAAGCCAGAATCACGTCCGTAACAGGACGGCAGAAGGAAATGCTCACCACCAGCTGCACATCCCCACAGCTCCACCACAGCTCTCCAGTCCCACATGTGCTCATAGAGACCACGGAGAAAGGGATCAGGAGCTGCAGCAGCACTGTCTGAACACCAGCCCGGTGCAGATCACACCCCTCCAGGCTGCCCTATCAGCCTCAGGGCAGTGGAGCAGCCCCAGTGCTGGCAGCGATGCTGCCTGCATAGCTGCCAAGGCAGCAGGAAAACATCCCAGCACCAGCAGCACCGCCAGCAGGAAAGGCTCAGGTCCTGAAACTCACACGTGTGTGGCTCATGACCTCCAGGAGATGTTGGCATCAGTCTTATGGTAGCCCCCACCACATGGACTGAGACAGGGCATGGGACCCTTTGCAGCACTGCTTTGATGGCAGAGGTCTGGATACAGAGGGGACTGTGTCATGCATGGCATGGGAGGGCTTTTCACCACCTCCCTCCTACCCCCCAGCAGGCGGCCCAGCATCTCACCATCTCCCCCAGTCCCAGGGCTTGCTGCATGCCCGGTTGGCATGGTTCTGCTGCTCTGAGGGGGCAAAGTCTCAAGAGCTCCCATCCCTGTTGCAATTAGGGGTCAGATCAGCCTGGGCACCTCCTGCAAACAGCCCAAAATTGGGAAAACAACTGGAAAAAGTTGCTTGGAGAAGGGGAGGGATCCTGCCTGAGCAGCAGCAGCCGAGAACAGGCCAAGCTGGGCCGGAAAACCCAGAGCTTCCCCGGCGCTGTGCTTTGCATGCCTGACAGCAAGTCCTGCCTTGCCTGTTGGGTCACAGCCCCTCCCAGCTCCAGGGGCCTACACTCAGCCAGCAGCCCTGCTGCAAAGCAGATTGGTGCTCAATGAACCCACTGGGCTCCAGTTCTTCCCAGGGAAGTGTCCCAGTAGAGGTGTGGGTCCCCCCTCCTCACCCCGGACCCTGAGAGCTGCAGCAGGGCACAGGACATGCATCAGCCCAACCTCCACAGTCTGATTCCACAGGAATCTGTTTTTCCCCAGGAAAATCCAACTGTGTCCCCCAATCCTGCTGAACACAGGCTGACACTCCCCTACCCCCACCGCACTGTGTAACAGCTCAGTCCCTGCCAGGGTGCAGCCATCCAGCCTGGTCTCACATACACCTAGTTTCTGATCCAGCAGAGACAGATTCCTGTGTAGGAAACCCAGACAGGCTTTTCCTTGTTATTCTTCAGGATTAGGACCACGGGGCTGAGAGAGGAGGGAGTTATCTCTGTACGTCAACGGGAGACTCAGGATGTTGCTTTGGACCTGAATGTGCTGAGTAGCCACGCAGGGCTGAGCTGGTGCAGCCTCATGGATCACAGACCCAAGCTGGCACAGCCTCATGGATCTCAGACTCAATCCAGCACAGCCTCACGGATCTCAAATTCAATCCGGCACAGCCTCACGGATCTCAGATTCAATCCAGCACAGCCTCATGGATCTCAGATTCAATCCAGCACAGCCTCATGGATCTCAGATTCAATCCAGCACAGCCTCATGGATCTCAGATTCAATCCAGCACAGCCTCATGGATCTCAGATTCAAACCAGCACAGCCTCATGGATCTCACATTCAATCCAGCACAGCCTCATGGATCTCACATTCAATCCAGCACAGCCTCATGGATCTCACATTCAATCCGGCACAGCCTCACAGATCAGACCTGAGCCAGCACATCACAGAATGGTGGGGGTGGAAAGTGACCTCTTAAGATCAACAAGTCCAACCCCCATTCCAGAGCAGGATGACCTAAAGCAGATCACATCCTCATGGATCAGACCTGATCCAGCACAGATTCAAGGATCAGCTGTGTTGAGCTTCAGCTATGCAACGCCTGAGCCTCAGCCTGTTAGGACCTCTCCTTCACAGCTCACAAACCTGCTGGCACCCTGTTAAGCCACACACCACGTAGGCATTCCTGCCAGGACACGGGGCCCAGCGAGGCGGATGGGTTCCAACACACACTATGAGACACGGAGTCTGTGTGACGGCACTGCGGCGGCTCTGCCACTCTGCTCCAACAGTGCCAGACCTGCAGCAGCTTTTCCCCCAAAGCCCTTGGGGGAAAATGTCTTCAGAGCCTCCCCCGTGGCTTTATAGTGGCGATGGAGGAAAGATACAGCAAGGACATCTCCAAAAGCCAGGTGCTCCCTGAGCCCTTGAGCTCTGCCGGAGGTGCACAAGGTCCAGCATGAAGCCAGCCTCCTCTGTAGCGCCCGACTAGGTGTGGCTTGGCGGGGGGGTGGCTTAACCTGGTGACGAGGAGGGGCTTTCGGCCTGAGGAGCTGAAACTGAAGCCGGAGGACGAAAGGGCTCGGAGGTCAAGTCCTGCCTGCTCGGGAGCCCCGGGGAGCACGGCGCCCGCTTCACAAGTGACGCAAGGTGGCCCGAGGCGGGGGACACGACACGCAGAGGAGGAGTGACCCCACTTAGGGGGTCAAGCAAGTCCCCGCAGGCACCAATTAGGAGCCCTGTCGCCCCGCCAGCCACCGCCTCGCACAGACCCGTGCCTGTGCAGCCCTAATCCCACGTCCAGCCATTCCCAGGCGATTCCCAGGCGGCACTGGCCAGACATCCTGCCGGGACAGACAGGCTCTCAATGACCACATTGTCACCCCTCCCCATTCTACAGAGCCGGTGGAGGGGACTGCTGTGGGACAGAACAGATCTGGAGCATCCGAGCGGTGCAGTCAAATCCTTTCTCTCCCCATCCCAGAGCCCTGGGAGAGGTTTCCCTACGGACGCCCCAGCCCTGCCAAGGGGGAGAAAGTTCACCCAGCGGCCCATCCCCAGCACCCCCCATGCTGACAGTGGTTTCCCAGCACAGGACCCAGCTTGCCAGCACCTCACCAAAACCCAGCTCCCCCCTTTCCCTCCCCACAGCCCAGCGAAGCTCAGAGCACGAACACGCTCCCGGTCCCCGGAGCCAACACAAACACCCCCGGCACAACCCAGCCTTTCATTTGGGAAGCAGACAGGCACCTCGGGTGCCCCCCCGCCCTCACCCCCCAACACTATCTTGGACTGCGCCCAGCCAAGGGGGCAGGCAAAAACACAGACCGGGAAATTGCAACGTAGTGGAAAGAAAAGGAGGAGAAAAAAGAAGCTTAAAGTCTGGGAAAGAAGGGAAAAGCAGGAGGGGGGGCTTTAGGCGATGGGGGGAAGGGAGAGGGGAGGGTGTGTCCCAGGGTAGATTGAAGCGAGGGTTAGGACTGGGATAAGAGAGTGATCTTGGTTGGGATAGAAGAGAGTAGCCTGGCTGGGATAAGAAAGGGATTGAGAGAGGGATGGACTGGGATAAGAGAGAGGATCCCTGCTGGAATGCGAGGGATGGGACTTGGATAAGAGAGGGATCTCGGCAGGGTTAAGGGGAGCGGGGGATGCGCTCCGGGAGCTCACCCGTGATGTGCTGGCGGCGACCCTCGTCCAGATGCGTGGAGACCACATCTCCCATGGCGAGCCGAGCCGGGCCGAACC